>JAULAV010005148.1:0-94990 GCA_030789695.1 Scilla litardierei | reverse complement strand
GGGGCCTCTCAGACGTAATCCCTTCTTTAAGCTTAAATGAAGATTTACTTAGTTTACCTCTTTGACATGAATCACAAAAGTTTTTCTTATTAAAAGCAATCTTAAGAAAACCTTTGGCTAGATCATGCTTAGCTAACTTATATAAGTGCTTGAAGTGAACATGACCAAAACGGCGATGCCATAATAGTTGTTCCCTTGTGTTAACAACTAAGCAATGTTCTACGGTTTTAGGCAAACTCAAATAATAAATATTTTTACGCCTAATACCGGAAAATAAAACATTTGAATCACAATCAACAATAGTACACAATCTTTCTCCAAAGTTAACCTTGTAACCTTTGTCACAAAGTTGACTAATGGAAATGAGATTGTGACACAAACCACTAACAAGATAAACATTAGTAATTAAAGGTTTGGAAGGATTACGAACGATACCTACTCCAATGATGGTTCCTTTTTTATTACCTCCAAAAGTGACTGTTGCACCATCCTTGATGCTAATCACTTCGGAGAGCAATGCGGGATCTCCCGTCATATGTTTGGAGCAACCGCTATCAAGAATCCATCCTTTCCCTTTAGAGCTAATAAGACATTTATTGCTCTTCTTCTTTCTCTTGGGTTCCTATATAATATACCATAAGCTTATGGTACCCAATGTTTGTTGGGTCCAAGGGGATTAGCCCTTTGGAAGCCAAGTCCAAGTGGACTTCCACTTCCCAACATAATTATTATTTCTAATCACATCATGAAAATAGGAATCAACATAAGCATTCCTATCATTAAGACTAGTGTTCTTAGGACCCCAAATAGTGTACATCTTGGGAGTCTTATTCCTAGTTGCATGCATATGTGTTGGATTTCTATGTGGTGCATGCTTCTTAGGAACATGATTTCTAACATAGAGATGTGGTGGAGGATATGCATTGTACATTCTAGGATGATATGTATGCTTGGCAATATGCATATTATATGAAGCATATGGATCATGCATGACATGTGGAGGATGAGCATACATGAAAGAATGATGCGTATGAGCATACAGGTGTATAGGAGCACGTACATGAGTATTTCTCATGTGTGGTTGTGTACGTGTCCGTGGGTGCGGAGCATAGAATGTGTCATGATTATCCACTTGTGAAGTCGGATGTTTCCTACGTGGATGAGTGTTAGTGTATATATAAGCATGGCCTTGCTTTTGGTTTCCACCCTTAGTGGGTTTCTTGCCAAAAGGAAGAGAAGATGAAGTGGTGACATTCTTGGTAGGATTGCTACCTATAGTGTCTTTGACACCACTTGTGGATGCACCGGAGGAAGGCCTCACAAAATCTATAGTGACACCACTATAGGAGGTGCGAGCATTAGATGCATTCGCGTTTACAAATCCAATGCCAACACGATGTGTGGCCGGAAATTGGTTTGCAAGCAAATCATCCAATTGTCCTTTTCCCTTATTGAATCTCACAATACGAGAGGACATGAGCTCATATTTCTCCTTTAAAGCGGAAATGTTGGTATCCAAGGTGGACACCCGTGCTTTGAGCTCGTGCACTTGGATTTTAAGAGAGTCATTCTCTAAACCCAATTGTGTGTGTCGCGTAACTAGATCACTATTATCCTTACGATGTGTTTGATCTAATTGAGATTTGAGGGAATTCACCTCATCTCTCAATGTGACATTTTGAGAAGCTAAGTTTGCTTTCTCAAGAGTTAAAGTATCAACAATGGTGTCATTGTTGATAATGCATGGAATGGATGACTTGCTAACATTTGATTTCTTTAAGCTAGTGTATCTAAGCATTAAAGATTGGTATTTAGCAAATAGTTCTTCATTAGCAATACGAAGTTCATCCATTGTTATCTCGGTGTCATCTGTGTCAGAATCACTCTCATCCGAGAGTGGGTCTTCAAGTGCCATGAAACACATGCGGGCGCTCTCACCCTTCTCATCATCGGAATCGTTTGATGAGTCATCACTTGAGTCATCGAAGGTACCTACGATTCCTTTCTTCTTGTCTCTCTTGTTCTTATCGGAATTGTGGTACTTCGGTGCTTTCCACTTTTCTTTGTTGTTTAGCATTGGGCAATCCCTCTTGATGTGCCTTGGCTTATTACACTTATAACAAAGAGAGGAAGTAGCATTAGTAGACTCAAAACGTTTGTTTGAGGGAAATTTATCTTTGCGGAAGAAGCGTTGGAACTTCTTCGTCATTTGGGCCATTTCACCCAAATCCATCTCGTTCTCGGATTCATCACTTTCGGATGATGATGAATTGACGTTGAATGCCAAAGCTTTCTTCTTGGCCTCCGAGGGAGTCATCATGGCTCCAATCTTCAATTGGTTATCCCGTCTTACTTCGTAAGACATAAGAGTCCCGATGAGATTCACCGCAGTGTAGTTCTTCAAGTCATTGACCTCCTCGATGGCGATTACTCTTCTTTCCCATTTGGAGGTCATCCCCATGATGATCTTTCTTACCTTTTCAGGTTCGGTGTAGATTTGGCCAAGGGCTTCCAATTCATTCATGATGTCGGTAAAGTGTCCGTACATCAATGAATGCTCTCATTATCCTGCATATGAAACAAATCGAAGTTTTGCACGGCAACATATAACTTTGAAAGCTTTACCTTGTTCGTTCCCTCGTGGGTAACGATGAGATGGTTCCATATTTGATATGCACTCTTACATGTGCATATCTTGTTGAACTCATTCGGGTCCAACGCACAATGAAGAGCGTTCATTGATTTAGCGTTGTTCACTTCGGCGGACTTCTCGGAAGTCGTCCATTTCTCGAAATCCTCTTCGGCGGGCTCGACGTACTTATTGTGGAGAGTTCTCCAAAGAGAAGCACTCCTAAGGAATGTCTCCATCCTACACTTCCAATAGCCAAAATTAGTACCATTGAAACGTGGAGGACGTACCGTAGATTGACCTTCGAAAAGTGTGGACGCTCCATCACGATCGTGATTGTTGTACGTAGGCGGAGGAGGAACGTTGTTGTTGTTGGATGCCATAGATGAAACCTTGCGCTCGGATACCAATTGTAAGGACCTTGTCTATGGAGAAAACACTAGAAGGGGGAGTTGAATAGTGTTTATGCAAATTTAAAAGGAATTTACGCCAAATAAAATGCAATCAAACAAATAGTGCGGAATAGAAAAACAACCCAAGATGAAACACACGCAAACGCAGAGATGTTTCCAGGGTTCGGATTACCCAAGTCAACTCCCGACTTGTTCCCGGTAATCCTACGTCACTACCACCCGGATACCACCGGATACTCAAGTTAGAACCCTAACTTAATGTTTCCTTAAAGCCCACTTGTAGCAACCCTACAAGTGCAATCAAATACAATCGATGTCCTTGACTCCCACAACCAGGGAGCAAGGAAAACCACTCTCACAACCGAGAGCACAACTCAAATAACGAATGTTATGAAATATTGAAAAACAACACTTACAATCACATATGCCTTGAAGTAGAACTTGAAGGAGGAGTGTGATGTGTGTTGAAGAACTCTCTTGGAAGAGAGGAAAAGGAAAGCCATTTCTCTTGACTGCACCAGTTGCCTAGAAGATCACTCTTTGGTTCTAGGTTGGAGAGCAAGAGAACAAGATATGGAAATACTTAGGGCTTTGGATTTGAGAGCTTTGATCTTTGGAAATGAAAACTTGAGAGATTTTGCAATGAATGAGTCACCTTCCAATGGAACAGTAAAAGCTCTATTTATAGTTTTCTCAAATCCACAAAACAGTTTAGGCAAAAACCCAATTGAAATCCGTGAGAAAAATCTCAACGGATATAATCTGAACTAGCGACAGTCGACTGTTGAACAATCCTCAGTCGACTGTTGCACAGTCAGTAAGGGTAGGTGAGAATTCATAACGGTAACTTACCACGTGGACACTGGAATAGATATGCAAGTTGATAAGTTTTGGCTGAAGAAATGTTCATTGTTTTGTAGCCACCAACTCCACCGAAATGGTGGACATAGCTGATTCCTCATAGATGAAGAAGCTAGCTCATCATTAGGTAATTCCTAAATTAACCTCCCCCATCAAATTTAAAGGAGTTGACTCCTTTGTAATACATCGTACTAGGATTCTGATAGGAACCAAAAACAAATCTGAAATTTTATTAGATAAAAACTGAAATAAAAGGATAACTTGACCACAATTGTAGAGGTGGCCGCTCTCCCAAGACGCCAATTGAAGAGAACGTCCGCACTCTCCCGAATAATAAAGAACTCTCTCCTCTCAAATATCAAAATAATGAAATGTCCACATACCCTAGGGCAGGCCGGCCTCCCCCTTTATAATAATCTAATTAATTGCACAATTGCCCATAAACCCATATAAAATATAAAATCGCAAAAATGCGCAAAATGCCCCTAATGGGCAAACACTCATGATGAAGTGCCGAATCTATCATTACTATGTCCCCGAAAACCATCATGTCCTCAAGGTGGTGCATGAAGTCTGCGGCGGTCCTACTCCACGTGCAGATGTCCATCTCCTCCGGGTTCTTCTTCTTCCACTATCCTCATCGTCTTCGCCCATTAGCAACGGTTAAGGTTGTGCACTCTGTAATGGTGCACTGGAGTGAACCTCTCGTCGCATCTAAAGCACAGCCCCTTCTGCCTCCTCTCTCACATCTCTGCGTCCGTCATTTTTCGAATCTACCCTCCTTGTGGTGGCATCCCGCTCTTCTCCTGATTGGATGAGTCTGTCACTGTCGCTGCCTTCTGTTGTCCCCTAATCTTGGGCTGGATGTTAAAAGATGAACCGCCCCCGGTCCCTCCCGATCTCTTCGTCTCCATCAGACGATCATCCACCATCTGGGCATACTCCATGGCCTCCATCAGGTCCGGAGACTTCTGAATACGAACCTCAATACGAATGGTAGCCTTCATTCTCTTCATAAAGGTGCTCTCCATCATCTCATCAGAAACTCCCCGCACTCGCCCTGACAGTGCCTCGAACTTTTCCATGCAGTCCCTCACCATGTCATTGTGGGAGTGTCGCAGAATCTCTCCACCAACACATCCTTAATCTCCTACTATGAGCGAAACGATCGCCTCTCATCCCTCCACTGGTACCACACGAGGGCCTTTCCATCTAAACATATTGTCGCCACCTCCAGATTTTGCTCATCTGCCATGCGGGACACCCTAAAGAACCTCGCTGCCATGTAAATTTACCCCCACAGGATCCTCTCCCTCAAACACGGGCATATTCGGCTTCATGATCCTATTGTCCACCCCAAAGTTTGCCTGCTCCGCTCTCCCGTCGTAGTGTCTCTGGCGGTCGGAGTGGTAGTTGTTTCTGTGCCCCTCGAAGCCCCCCTCGGGCCTCCTCCCTGGCCTCCATAGTCTCCCTAGTCCTTACCGCCATCATAGAAGCCCTGAATATCTTGCTCCATGTACCCCTCTCCACCGTCATCTCCTGGACACTCCTCATAACTCGGGGGTGGACGACGTCATCTCTGTGCAGTATATTGAGGGCCATTGGGCTCTCGAAACTCATCACCGGTGTCATCGGGCTCCCACAAGTACTCTGGAGGGTTGTCGTCGTAGTAGCGCGTCTCCGGTGGCCATGGGGCCCTTTTCGGTCTCCTGGGTTCACGTCGTACCTATCGTGCCATTGGAAGTGCTCCACCAGTCGATGTTTTGGGCCCAAAACATCGAAAACCCGTCGTTCGGTGCCCCGGAGGGGCTGTCGCACATGCTGGAGAGGCGGCAACGCTCCCTGGGCTCCCAGGAGGTGGTGGTGCCCCTTCTGGAGGGGGCGGCATCCCCCCTCCGGTGCCCGGGAGGGGCAGTCGCCCCTTTTGGAGTGGCGCCCCCCTCCAGCGCCCAGGAGGGGCTGGTGCCCCTTCTGGAGGGTATGCCACCCCTCTGGGGTGTCCCTCGGGGGCTGGCGCCCCTGCTGGAGGGGCAGCCCAGAGGGAGTTGGCGAACATGTTTCTTCCCCCTATGGTTGCCGAAGTCTGCTGATTTCCACCATTGGCTCTTCCGCTTCGTCCTCAAAGTAGTGATCAACGTGAAAAAGTAGCCATTCTTCGTAATCTTCCATCTTATCCTTGCCCTTTTTCAAAGATGACGTCTTTCACTTAATTACGGTTTTCGCCGTCTTTGGATTTTAGCCACCACAAATAGTTGCATGAGTTGCACTAGGGGCTCTCCTCGTTTCCCTTGATCTTCAACCAACTTCATTAAGGCTTCGCTTTGCTTCATGAGGGCATCAAGGGTTTCCCCTTGCTTCGATAGAGTTTTCTTTACGCCTTCAATCTCCACATTGAATTTTTCCTCCACCGCATCGATACGATCTTTGAATATCGTTGCCATCGCCATGTATCGTAGAGGCTCTGATACCAAATTTATAGGAACCAAAAATAAATCTAAAATTTTATTAGATAAAACCTGAAATAAAAGGATAACTTGACCACAATTGTAGAGGTAGCCGCTCTCACAAGGCGCCAATTGAAGAGGACGTCCGCACTCTCCCAAATAACGAGGAACTCTCTCCTCTCAAATATCAAAATAATCAAATTCCACATACCCTAGGACCGGCCAGCCTCCCCCATTTTACAATAATCTAATTAATTGCACAATTGCCATAAGCCCTTATCAAAATATAAAAACACAAAAATGCCCAAAATGCCCCTACTGGGCCTAACAATCATAATGAAGTGTCGGATCTATCAGATTCATATCGTCGAAAGAACTATGGATTTTTTGAGATCACAGAACATCTAACTGTTTTATCAATTCGTCCCTCTTGGTGTTTCTATCATCAACATTAGCTGATCTAATTCTGAAAGAAAATCATGCAAAGTTCGAGACTAATTTCTACTCATTTCCCTGGCAGATTATTGAACCCCTGATGGGATCCCTGGATCATGAAACAAGGTAGAAAGAAACAATTTAGAAGTTTGCATTGCTTAAAGCAAATAATAAAAATTTAATTGGTAGCTTAGAATATAAATAAGGATGCAACATTGTAGGAAGCATATTAAATATGAATGGGAAATGAAGCAATTCTATGTGGTATTATGCATTCGTGCTGGAAATTTCTCTGACAATCGACAAAGAGCCCGTATGTTGATGTTTTAGAAGTGCTTTTATCGGATAATTACACAAGTAACTTCTGTTAAATTTTTCCCATTTTAATCCAACTTTGTTTTCTTTCATATGCGCTCCGAAAAGAGGCAGTGATCCGAAGGGAACCCAACCTAGGGCGTAACTATTGGGAAGCCCGTGCGATGCATGGGAAATTGATTGTGCTTGACCATTTGGGAAGATTAAATTTTTTAATCTTAAAGATTGAATCATTAGGACATGCTCATTAATTATTTATAAGTTGTTAATCATTAGGATATGCTCATTAATTATTTATAAGTTTTTAACAATAATGAATTATGAACAAATGTAATATTAATATTAGGTAATAAATATATACAAATCACTAATAATTTCATTCTTATAAGAGTTCTTTTCGAATATACCAACATTTGCATACTAACCCTTTTAGAATATACTAATGCTGTATATGAATGGCAATATTGCGGGGCGGGACGGGTATTTAACTACCCAAGCTTGCCCCGACCCATCTACAAGCCGGGGCGGGGCGGGTCGCGGGCCGGGGCGGGTTCTTTCTTACCAAAACCGGGTCGGGTTGGGTCGGTCGGGTCAGGTCATTAGTGTCATCCATATGAATCCCAAATAAAAATTTTATTTGTGAATTGGGAGAACTTTGATTTATTTGGTAATTTGGAATTGGAAATTGGCCCAATTAGGAGAACCGTGGAATAGAGTATGAGTTATGGGTTATTCGCTGACTGCATGGTCCGCATCAAAATAGTAAGGTTTTTTAGAACCTCTATAGTTTACCAGGTCGGGCCGGGTCGCATACAAAGCCCAAGCTTGCCCAGACCAGGCTGCAGGCCGGGTCGGGCCGGGTCAAAACCGGGTCGGGCCAGGTCGGGCCGGGCGGATCAGGCCATTACTGCCATCCCTAATGCTGTAAATGGGTGAGGCAAATATTGAATTCCTCAAGTTCAAATCTAGACTACGGTGACAGAGATTAAAAAATAAAAAATTTGAATTTTTTGTCTGGAATTTCTCCACCGTCAACACCTTCCTCTATTCCCCTTCAACCTTACATCATCACATTCTGGTTCCACTTCAACATTATTACCTCTGCTTTCTCCCCATTATGCACCCATTACATAACATTTTCAAATATGTTGTGTCTCCATCTTTAATGCATCATTCTCTTCTTGTTCATTCTCTTATTGGACATCACCTCTTTTTTCATATTCCTTCCTCAACCCTACTTTCTCCACTCAATCATCACCATTTTGTAACTCTTGTAATCCATTTAAGTAAACCATTTGTTTAATATGATCAACTTTTCTTTCTCCCCTCAACCTTAAAAATTATCACCTAACTCTTGTAATTTCAAAAGTGATCACTACACCCACCTAACTCTTATATCTTAGTGACACTATTGATGACGGCACTGTTAACTGAGTATATTACTAATTTACCCCTAGCTTAAACCTGGCAAGGAACTATCATGAAGATATCAACTATCTCCATTAGCAATTAAAAAAAAATCAGTGCTTTCCTTCTTGATTTCATCCCAAATCTTTGTTTGAGTTGAGATTCTCCCTTTAGCCATTAAATCCTTGATTTCCAGACCTACACATAGGATTCAAGGACAAAGAAAACTTTTAGAAATTTTACAAGTTGAACATAAATTGAGGAATGACAATGGTTTCCTTTGCCATTGGGATACATAAATCAATTAGGGATTGGTTTGGCGAGCTGGATCCATAAAAAGTCAACACTCAGCAAGGCAAGGTGAGTAAATGTTGGTTTTTTTTTCGTTTGCATTGGTGTGGATGGGCAAAAATCAGTTTTTACATCTCATGTCTAAATAAAATTTGGTCCACACCAAATTTGGAAAATGGACTAAATTTGGCAGGTTATGCAGAATGAAAGAAAAATTGATTGCAAAAAAAGTTTTATTGGGGATGGGATTGATAGAATTAATTGGTAGGATTTGGCTAGATTAATCTACAGAGAATCATCCAAAACATGTGAATGGAGCTAAAAAAAATTGGTCACCTTTCATCTCAGCCATAATTTCCGCTGGTTTACACTAACATATTATTACACCCCGAGTGGGATCCCTGGATCATGAAACAAGGTAGAAAGAACAATTTAGAAGTTTGCATAAATTGATGCAAAAAGAAATTTTCAAATAGCAGAGATTAGAGAAAACAAAAAGGATGCAGCAGGGTTGGAAGCACGTTAGAAGCATTTTTATCCGATAATTGTGCAAGTACCTCCCGTTACTTTGATCACTTTGGTTTGCTTCCACAAGTGTTCCCAAAAGATGGCAGGTATCCGAAGGAAGACCCCAGCCTAGGAGGTAATGGGGTGTTTTCGGCTAACTATTGCTAGGAGTTAAACATCCATGTCTAACATATATTCTGACCACAGCCATATAAATCAATTTTTTTTTGTTCTAAAGCTTCAGTTCTTGTATTAAGAAAAAGGAGACTGGAAACAGGTGCCTCATGCCATTCAGGGGGACAGAGAAGACTTGAACGCACATGCATGACCTTATCCTGGCATGTTGGTTCCATGGTCGAAACACATCACAGCAGAGAACCCTTAGCATTGTGCCAAGGCTCATCCACCACATTTTTAGATATGCTAACAACTGTAACAGACATCAGCCAATGAAGGATCCATAAGCACAGAAAAGGAAGGTATTAATAGAAAAAATACCAATATATGCCTCCAGCTTGAGTAACCGCTTAGGACACTCAGAGATGATATTTAGTTTTCAATGAATATATGCACAATGCTGGATGATCAAGAAGCAGTTTTGTAATGATATTGTTAAGAATGAAAGAGCACCTGCAATGCCTTCCCATAAAGCCGCCATTTCCGAAGGTTAAGCATGGTAACAGAAGCTTCACCACGATCTAATATATTACCATCTTCTATCCATTTCTCAAGAACATCATTAACAGAAGTACACGGAGATTTCATTATAATCTTGAATAGGGGACATGTGGGGCTTTTAGCTTCCGCACCATGTGAAGCCGTTTCAGTCTCTGACAATTCCAGGCAATTTTCAGCAATTTCCATTGTATCGTCCGCTGAGTTGGACTCGGAGAATTCATTTAACTCTACCTCCTCATTTTCATTATCCAAAATGTAACTTTTATCACTTCTCTGAGGTTCTTGATCAGGAAATGCATCCGTGTTCTCATTATTGCCGGTTTGTTCTCCAGCCTGCAAATAGAGGCTTCGACGATTTTGATTTGACTCGCTCGAGAAGATATCAGAGAAAGCATGTCCTCCAATAATATGCTGAACTCTCCAATAATTTACATCTGTATGCTTTGAACTGCTACGCTGTGCAAGCGATGGTGCAGGACTTGCTAAAACATAGGGGCAGTTCCTGAGAATGAATTAAATATAAAGAGCAAAGGATTGCAACAACTTATTATAAGATCCAAGACATAGCAATTCAAAAGCATGTCATCGATAAGTAACACAATCTGAAAGTCATCATATAAAAAGAACTATCTGCAATCTGGTGATATGTTTATTAGTTGCATATCTATCCTAGAATAGTTGATAAGTTGGCTTGAGCAATCAAATTTTCAGGAAAGAAACCATCAAATCAACATCTATTCTCACCAATCAAACAGGGTTTGCTATGAACCATAACTCAATGTTGAGGCTCCATAATATTCTGCCAAAATTTTAAACAGTCAACCAGACATCAACACTTCATGGGCAAGTTCAACACTTTACAAAGATAAGAACGAGAAAAGGGGGGTTAACCAATGTAATCCACCAAAATTTTAAACGGTCAATCAGATATCTAAACCTCATGTGCAAGATCCACATTTTGCACAGATAAGAATGAGTAAAGATGGGCCAAACCATTGAAGCTTAGCTGTAACTAAGAATATAGGTATCTGATACGAACTAGGGTTTCGTATCAATTAATTTCAGAATTTAAAGGTGGAAAAATATATAAAGAGGATTTTTGGATCTTTTAGATTGCGAAGAACTAAGAATTATATTGATAAAAGAGTCTCTTTCGAGAGGAGACTCGCTCTCCTAGCTTTGTTGCACGGATCAAAGCCTAAAACATTCACAAGAGATGCCTACAATTGTTCTTCACAAAATAAGCATTTACTAATCTAGTATGAAAAGACTAGAATACCCCTAGATAACTAAATCACCAAAATGATCGCATCAAGAGGGATTCGGGTGCGGCTTGCGACAAGTTGGACGGCGGCTAGGGCGTCCGCATCAATACCTCCCCCTAAAAGAGCCACCTTGTCCTCAAGGTGGAGATCTGGCTTTGAGGGCCTCCGAGGGAAAACAGAGGATAGGGTCACCTGTCAGAACCACCGTGTGACCCCCCCTCCTGGAATTCCATCCTAAGCTGCTTCCAATTCATCTTCACCTCGCCCAACCCCCTCAGCCACTGCATGCCCAAAATCACATCGATATTGTCCAACTCTAGGGCCAAGAAGTCCTCCATGATCCGCACCCCTTGTAAGGTCAGACTCAGCCCCTTGCACATCCCACTGCTCTCCTCTCTCCTCCCTGTCCCGGAGAGGACCGTAAACGTCTCCACGGTGCTCATCTGCAACCTATGGCGATCCACCAAATGTCGAGAGATGAAGTTGTGGGTGGCCCCACTGTCTATGAGTACTGTCACTGGCGCGTCGTCCAATCGTCCTGACAACTTCATGGTATGGTTCGTGGTTACCTCTACCAAGGAGTTCAGGAACACCTCCGTAACATCCAGATGTGCGTGCTCAACCTCGCTCTCTTCCGTCATCACTGGCTCCCCCTCGTCTGCACACTCCCCCTCGTCCGGCACTATCACAATCTGCATCAGCCTGCTCGCACATCGATGACCTGGACTGAACTTCTCATCGCATCTGAAACAGAGGCCTGCAGCACGCCTCGCCCTCATATCAGCCTCAGTCATCCGCTTACCAGGAATCACTGGTCAGTTTTCCTCTCTCTTCATTCACGCGTCCCCTGGTGCTACTGTAACCCCCGGAGGTGGGGCCGAAGCTGTCTGACTACGCTGGCCCTAGGCTCCCCAAGTCCCCTGAATGCATCTCTCCTCCGCATGCTTCTCCTCCGCCTTGTGGGCCAGGCGAAGGACATCCTCCAGTGTCCCCGGACTCTGCATCCTCAGCTCCGCTCGTATAGAGGGCTTCAATCCTCTCATGAAATTCCCAATCATTACCTCATCTGTCACCCCCTTCACCATACTGTTCAGCATCTCGAGCTTCTCCACATAATCTCTCACCGTCCCCTCCTACCTCAAAGCAGATAACTGCTCATAAAAATCTCCGCCTGGGTCCGCGCCACCTTCCACCTGTACCAAGCCAGCGCCTTGCCCTCGAAATAGATTCCGATGGCCCTCAGAACCTCCTCCTCCGTCAGCCTCATCACCTGGAAGTAGCGCTCTGCCCGATAGATCCACCCGTCCGGATCCGTTCCGTCAAAGATCGACATCTTCAGCTTCATAAGGCGGCGGTCGGCATTGATGTCCCCCTGTGGTCCCCCATCTCTACCGCGGTCACCCCCACGGCCGAATCCTCCGCCGACTGCCTCAAGTGGTCATCCCCCGTCAACCCCGTACAACTCATCTGGCCATGCGGGTCTCTCCCACGCCTCGGGCTGGTAGTAATGCCCGGGAAACTCTGGTGGTCGTGCAAAATTGGGCCTCGGCCCAGGTGGGGTGGTCTCCGCTCTCCAAAATTGGCCCGCCGGGGTCCCAATAGCTGCTCCGGAGGCCCATCCGCCTCCTGATGTCCCTGAAGTTCTCCCAGAGTGGGGAACGAACCCCGCCACACCCCCAAAGGGTCGGGTCGAAGTCGCCGAGCCCCCAAATGGGCCGGTCCGGCTCGTCGGTCCCCCAGAATGGGCTGCCGGCCAAGCCGGACCCCCGCCTGGGGTTGCCGTGCCTCCCGCACCCCCGGAAGGGGGTGCCGCCGCCTCTGCGAAGCTCCCAGGGGCTGTCGAGGCTCGGAACAGGCCCGTCGGCCTGGTCGCACCCCCGGTTGGGGGTGCCGACGGCTCCCAGCCCCCGTAGGGGGTCGCCGAATGCTCCAGACCCCCTCCGGGGTTCTCCGTGTGCTCCAGACCCCCGGAGGGGTGCGCCGGTGGCCTGGGAAGGCCTAGCGGCCTCGCCCAGGCCTGGGGAGGTCTGGGCTGGGCCGCCGAGGCCTCGACAGGACCAGTCGGGCCTGTCGTTGGTGGTCCCGACCCGCGCGGGTCTGTCGTTGGCCACGCAGACCCGCGCGGCGCTAGGGCTAGCCACGCCGGACCCCCTTGCTCCCTCGAGTGGTCATCTTGAGTTGGAAATCCAGCCGTCGTCTGCGTTTGCCCTAGGGAGGCCGATTCTAGGGTAGAATCTCCCCCCTCTTGGATCCCCTTACTTCGATCTCCTCCTTTCACCACCGCGAGGGCTTGTATCATCTCTTTCAATTCTCGGAGATCTCGTCCTTATTGCGCGGCATCCGTCCTCATCCCCCGGAGCTCGATTTGGATGTCTTCTTGTGAATGGGCGTAATCCTTGAGTGAATCCCCCATTGTTTTCTTCAATCCTTCGAACCGTTCTTCGATCTCCCGGTTGAGATCCTCCCGTAGCCCTTGAATCTTCTCCTCGACCGCATCCACCTTCGATCGAGTGCTTGTCGCCATTTGGATCTAGTGCTCTGATACCAATTTGATACGAATTAGGGTTTCGTATCAATTAATTTCAGAATTTAAAGGTGGAAAAATATAAAAAGAGGATTTTTGGATCTTTTAGATTGCGAAGAACTAAGAATTATATTGATAAAAGAGTCTCTTTCGAGAGGAGACTCGCTCTCCTAGCTTTGTTGCACGGATCAAAGCCTAAAACCTTCACAAGAGATGCCTACAATTGTTCTTCACAAAATAAGCATAAGAAAATAAAATGACGGCTAGCCCTAATAAATAGAAAAAGAGGGGATTTACTAATCTAGTCTGAAAAGACTAGAATACCCCTAGATAACTAAATCACCATAAATGATCGCATCAAGAGGGATCCGGGTGCGGCGTGCGACAAGTTGGACGGCGGCTAGGGCGGCGGCTAGGGCGTCCGCATCAGTATCACTGCATTGTTTTTCCTTCAGTTTACACCCATAAAACCAGGGATCTTGTCTCCACAGTCCGTTGAACATGACATTTAAGATGAGCATACAAGATTATACGATCCCGTAATCTCCACTCATTTTCTATTTGCACAAAATTTAAAAAATGATTATATAAATGGGTGAAACAACTACCGTAAAGGAACTAATATTTGGGCATTGCTGTTGGGCCTAATTTCTGAGTTCACATACCTCTTAATTTTTTGAAAAAATGCCAAAACTACCATTTAACAAATCTTTTTAAAACCCCCAAAAAGCCCGTAGATTTGCTGACCAAGATGAGATCAGATCACGCCACCTTTCATCATCCTCTTCTTCTTCTTCATCTCCTCCCCCGTCTCCTCCCTGGCCTCCGCCTCCGCCTCCGCCTGCCACCCCTCTGACCGCGCGGCCCTCCTCGAATTCTACTCCGGCCTCAATGACCCCTACATCGGACGGTAGATTGATGATATACCTTTGGGGTTGGGAATCCTCGGAATAGCAATGCATGTTAAGTTCAGACCGACTATCATTGAGTTATCTCGAATGTGCAAACGACAAAAATATGATCTTTGTTTGGTTAGATGTTAGACATTTACAGGAGGAGTCGGCGTCGGCCATTGATAAGGCATGTTGCCACGGTAGGACTTGATGAATGGAAGTCGAGATCGAATAGTATGCTTTGCAGATTGATCTCTGTCTCCATCTCTCCGTTGCTGGAATCGATGGGGATCGACGAAGCTTGATTTGGTTGTGGGATGGCGACCGAAGGTTTTGAGTTACCGAGGGAAGCGACTGACTGCCGAGGAAGGAGCTGATCAAGGGTAATTTCGTCATTTTAGGTCTGTAAACTCATCACAAATGCAATTTCGGTTTATGAACAGCAGCAAAAAAATAGGAGGTCTATGAACTCAGCAATTAGGTCTGTCCCAATAGCAATTCCCCTAATATTTAGTTTTTATATTGTAGGTAGTTTTGTATGTTGGAGTCGGGGACCCTCAGGCCTCCAGCAGCATGCAGACAGATAAAAAAATGACATGGATGAAGCTAAGTAAAGATATCAATTCTGTTGTATCTGTTGCTACAGCGTAATCAAGTTTTCGTGTGGATTACGAAGCACACTATGCCAATTTCCAAATGTGGGAGAATAAGCTAATTCAAAGTTGAGACTCAAGTGTCAAATGAGATGGCAAAGGCATGAAGAAGAAACTTAGATTGACACAAAGGTCCGTGTTTAACGAAATAGAAATATAATAGCATATGGATTGACTATTTGAAGACAACAATAATGAAGATAAGATATGCCCAAGGGAACAGTCAATAGCCACCACAAATGCCGACTCTAAAGCTATGCGCCTGGAGCTAAGGTCCCATATTTTCGGTGAAAGTGATTTTAGGAATCTTGAAAGGTGGTGGAATCTGAGCTCGACAAGAGTAAAATTTTTTATTTGTTTGGAAAGTAAGGGTTAGTGAAAAAGTTACATGGGTCATATATTTACGAGTTTACGAAAAATCGTATACATCGTACTATCTGCATACAAACAAAACACATTTATGAAATATGTCGGGATTACATATGCTACCTCTATCTCAGAAGTCAGTGGACTCCATCACAAAATTTGTATCCTCATATACTGGGGCCTCCTCTAACTCTGCCTTAGCACCAATGGTGCAACAAAAATGGAAGACCACCAGGTAAATCACAGTTAGGGATGAGAATGGACATACCCAAAGCCCGATTGGACGGCCAATGGGCATGCCACATTCTCATTCCTTTATTATGGTCTGGGAAGACTAGGGTCAGTCTTTCGGGACCATAATGAAGGAATGGAAATGGGGCATGCCCAATTGGCCGCCCAATCGGGTTTTGGGCGTGCACATTCTTATCCCTAATCACAGTAATTCTAAAACTTCTGAAATTAAAACATGTGAGCATGAGTAACACGAACAATCAGAAACTGAGAGCATGTAGGTGTAACAGATTAGTTAATACTATCTAACATCACTTGGATTAAGGACAAACATGCAACTTAGTTAATATTTTAAAGCGATACTAACATGGTCAATCAATTATGACAATCCTAAGCTTGAATCATATTGAAGCGTACAATAAACAACTAGAAGTATACCTCATACCATGGAGAGCGCTCACCCGAGCCAGGCCCAAAGTAGGAACAGCAAAGACCATGAGTCCAAAGAGTAACAATGTGAGACTCAACAATTAAGTCCGATGATACCATTAGGGGTCCATCAGATTCATGATGTGACCCGGCCGGAACAGCTGATGCGGTCAATGTTAATATGAACATGACTCTAATCGCACATGCACTCTCATTAATATAATTTATCCCAAAACCCAGTGAGTCTGAAATGTCAACTGTATGTCAGGTGTACATCTCTCGGTGTCTCGGTGATATAGTAAATGTGTAATTTTAAGTTGATACTATTTAATTATTTAAAATATGATTAAAAATAAAGCTCTAGATTACGTTTAGGGCCACATTGAAACTAAATCATATGGTGATGTACTATGTCATTTCAGTTCCAATCATATTTTTAAAATCATGTTTAATCAAGCATGTTTCAACAAGACAATAACAATATATATATGGCAATCTTCGGGTGCGAAAAAACCCGTGCGAAAATATTTTTTTATTTTTTTGAAAATTTTGTCAAAAAAAATTTTTTGCTGTTTAATCCATACATTTATATACCCTAGGGAAAATAATGGGTGAACCCGTTGGGGATTAGAGCACACATCCCCCCGTTACAAATTTAACGGTCTCAAAACGTGCGAATTTGTTGAAATGCCTTGATCAAAGACCAAATGACATTATTTCTCAACCATTATTTTTTGAGAGTATAACATATAATGAAGGTGGAAAAAAGAATTTTTGAAAAAAAGATAAAAACATTTTAGCACCATGCGAAATGTTCTCATTTGAAGATTTACATATATATATCTATTATACATTTGACAGTGTTTTTTGAATCATATGGCTGACTAGGACAAGCTGACTAGGACAAACAGGTTGATAGAAAGACAACTCAGATTAAATCTTGAGGAATGAACGACTTAGATTGAATCTTGATAAAATAATTGGGGAAAACAGCTCATTTAATATTTCGGGAGGAACACTTGATGGGAAACAACTCATTTAATATTCTATTTAAAAAAAGAGCAAGACTATATACACCCATATCTATAGGGGTGTATGTAATGATTGTAACCAAATAAAAGAAAAAAACAAAGGTGAGAGATCCTGAATGATTGAGGGATGTGATAAAATTTCCCATTTTGCTACTTAAGTAACAGAAGTTGGTTGGTGTCTCGTTTTTGCATTTGCATTTCAAAAGCGTTTAATCCGGATGCTTGGTATGTTTTTTATTTTCTTTGTAGAGGGATCGATGTTACTATGGTATGATGACATGTGTACGTTTTACACTTTGGTCTTGAACTATCTGCATTTTATACTGTCATGCTGGGAATTTGGTCCTGATATCTATTTGCTAAATTATTTGTTTTTCAAGCGAAAAGAATCAAACTTACTGGATGGGATTTGGTTGCAAAAGATGACATTTTCTCAATTAGAGAGAAAACAAAGATCATTTTATCAACGCAAGCATTTAAATCACTCGAATGATGTGTCGCTTAATTATTGTTGGACATTAAGAATAAGATAATCTTGGGACGAAGTATGTGCAGGCACCATTTAAAGCAACAATTTCATACCAAAGAGACACATAAAGACATGGTGGGTGCATAGAAGAGAGAGTGCCAAGAATTATGAGGATTCTCGCAACCTGGTAGCAAGTCCTACTCAAGCATTTCTGTTAAACATAATAGAAAGCACTCAACCAAAACACCAGATTTTTTGATAATCTTATACTAGAAAATATAATTCCAATACAAACTTTATCTCTTGTGTCGACATAAGTTACAAATGGCAATGATTTAATAAACAGTACCAACATTAGTACCTAAACAGGATTACGAGCATTGTTGAAAGGTAGTCACATGGTTGAGTTCTAGAGGATTTGGCCATAAAAATCGTGGAGAAATGCGACGGGTTGCCCCTGGCCATTATCTCCATCGCGGGTGTTCTTGCTAGCAGGCCAAATAAGAGCAGGCGGGAATGGGAGAAGATGATGAGCCAACTCGGATCTGAGTTGGAACACAATCCTAACCTTGAGGGGATGAATCAGATACTTACGCTGAGTTACAACGATTTGCCATACCATGTCAGGCACTGCTTCTTGTATCTAATTAAGCAAGTTTCCCGAGGATTATGTGATCGAACGCAAGCGTATCGAGAGTCTATGGATAGCTGGATGGTTTGTCTCCGGTCGCCATGACATAACTGCAGAGGAGGTAGCTGAATCCTACTTCAATGAGCTGGCCAATAGGTTCATGATCCTTCCGTCAGCTTTAGCGCCAATGGCAAGGTGAAGAGGTTCAGAATACATGATATTATGTTGGAATTGATCGCATCAAAATTAAGGGAGGAAAGGTTTTTATCTTGATGTGTCTGTTTTCTACATCATAACACCCCTCCAGATCCAGAACCCTTAGCATCCCAAACTATGGAGAGATGAGCGTCGGCCTCACACCTTTGTAAATCGTAAGGGACCTGACATGCGATGGACTCAAGTTTTGTTCCACATGCTGGTTTATACCTTGGATTGACAGGCGCCGGATGACATCCTCTGTTACCATCCCGCTGTCTTTGTTCCCAGTGATAAGGGATAAAACCCTTTCCTCCCTTGATTTTGACGCGATCAATTCCAACATAATATCATGTATTCTGAACCTCTTCACCTTGCCATTGGCACTGAAAGCTGACGGAAGGATCATGAACCTATTGGCCAGCTCATTGAAGTAGGATTCAGCTACCTCCTCTGCAGTCATGTCATGGCGACCGGAGACAAACCCTCCAGCTATCCATAGACTCTCGATACGCTTGTGTTCGATCACATAATCCTCGGGGAACTTGCTTAATTAGATAGAAGAAGCAGTGCCTGACATGGTATGGCAAATCGTTGTAACTCAGCGTAAGTATCTGATTCATCCCCTCAAGGTTAGGATTGTGTTCCAACTCAGATCCGAGTTGGCTCATCATCTTCTCCCATTCCCGCCTGCTCTTATTTGGCCTGCTAGCAAGAACACCCGCGATAGAGATAATGGCCCGGGGCAACCCGTCGCATTTCTCCACGATTTTTATGGCCAAATCCTCTAGATCCTTTGGACAAGCTTTTTGCCCAGGGTTATTAAACACCCTTCTTAAGAACAACTCCATGGAATCTCTGGTAGTCAGTTTAGTGTGAGGGAAGATACGACCATGAATGTTTAGAGTAGCACAAGCAGATTCGGCCAGCTCCATGTTTCTGGTGGTTAAGATGATCCTACTTCCAAGCTCATTCTTTGGCAATGCCATTTCTAAGCTTTTCCACGCATCAATCTTCCATACGTCATCGAAAGCGATTATTTACCTCTTATCCTCTAGATGGCCCCTGAGCTCCTCGATGAGCTGAACCCTTTCCATGCTACTCGGATCCTCGGTTGGAATAAGTTGTTTGATAATATCTCTAAGTATCCCCTCAACATTGTATATGTTTGCGAGACAGTGATCCAAGCACGGCATTTGAAGTGTCCACCAGTGATTTTTGGGTCGTCATAAGCTTTCTTGACAATGGTAGTCTTGCCTAGACCGCCTCCACCGACAACAGCAATGAGGCTGAGCTTGTTGGCCTCATCCAATAACCACCCCACAAGCGTATCCCGAGGACCATCGATACCCACCAGCTGCGAATCTTCGGTGAAAAGGGCCGACAGTCGAGGATATATTTCCGAACATCGGTATCAGCATAATCATCTGTTATGCCAGCAGCGCTGCCAGTGATCCCATAGCGCACTCTCCTGCTGCTCGCCTCCTCAACCCTGCGTTTGATGTCTTGTATTTGGGTTGCAATCCGATGGCGAGCAGTCAAGGAACCGAGGGAGTGGCCTAGGCGAGCCAATGGATTTGGACGATTGCCGCGATGAAGGTGAAGGGAGAAGTCCTCGAGGCAGTCCTCGAGGCAGTCCTCGACGTCGTATGCCAGCAGCTTCACTTCTTTTATCCAGGCCCTTGCGGCCTCATTGCTCGCTTGCTTCTCCTCTGCATCTCTCAGGAATGCTTTCATCATATTCAACTCGCTGATGATGTATCGGATCTCTCCGCGCACTCCCGCGAGCAATGACAGCTCTCCGACCAGCTACTCCCCTGCAGCTGTCGCCAGCTTCACTGCAATCTCTGCCATTTTTCTTTTCTTCCGCTTTTTCAGTATACAGCCACAAAACATCCACCAATCCGGTTTAGCATGGAGAACAAACACTAATCATGAAATCCAATTCCAACCCAAAAGAAATTTTAATTTATTTTAAATTAACCAAATTATTAGCGAGGGAACTTACAGTATCGGCGATGGGACTGACGGCGAAAGTCTATGTGCTTCCCGGCGGTCTCAGTTGAAAAGGCGGCGGAGGCGGCGCCGCTAAGGGGAGGCGGAATGACAGCGGCGGTGCAAATGGGGAGGCTGGGAGAGAGCTCACGGGAGAGATGGAGAGAGGGCTCAATCGAGCAGCAGCGAATGAAAATTTGAGAGGAAGAGGGAGATCGGGGAGATCCTGTTTTTTGAGAAGGGAATGAGTGAGGAGACGACAGGATTTGGGGGCGGCTGAGAGAGGAAAATGAGAAGGGGTGTGTTAGAGCAACTCCAACCCACATCTCTAAAAACCCTCCTTCAAAATGGAATATCTCTAAAAGATGTCATTTTGGAGGATGGGCAACTCCAACCCAGCATTTTCAAATCATATTTTCTCTTTGTTTAAGCTTTACTAATGAAAAATATTTATCATTAAAATAGAATAATCTATTACATTATTTCTTCATGAAAGAAAATTACAAATAATATAAAATTGTAAATAATTTTTAAATAATCTTTAGTATTTCTTGTTATATTGTAAATATTTTAAATTTGCTCGAAAAATATCCAATATTGATCTCATTTTGTAGGTATAATTGAGATATTTCCAACGGTTGTAAAATTATTAAATTTGGTAATATGGTTTGTAAAATACTTTAGTTATAAACAATCATACTTAATTTAATAAAGGGTTAAAAAGGTAAAAAACATGGGGATTTAATTTTGAAGGGGTGAATAGTGCCCCTTCAAATTTGAAGGGGCACTGTTGGAGATCACCATTTCTGGCTTCATTTTGAAGCCGCGTTGGAGATGTTTTTGTCTCCAAATTGGAGATTTGCCGATGGATTGGAGTTGCTCTTAAAGGATTTAATGATAGTAAAAATTGATAAATAACAGGACATTTTATTGGAGCATCTAATTTAATTAGGCCAGGCCCATGTGCCACATTGATGGCAACGGCCCCCCATGAATATGTGTCAGAAAAATCACATGCACCGACAACATACACAACAGTCTGGTCAGTGTCGGACTTGTGCAGGTAATTAATCATCATGCTTTAAGATTCGCGTGCGAAAGTTTTGTGGGACGATGAAAGGACAGACTGGCATTTAACATCCAACAGTAGCCACTACCCGTCTTGTTGGTGTCATTTACGACCCTTGGACCATCCATCCATTTACTCCTGGGAATAGACACTTTTAAAAAAAGGACCAACAACGATAAACAATGCATTGATCTCACACACCCAATTCTTGTTTCTGTTGGACAATGGAGTTCACGGTTATTTTAGGGCCTGTTCTTTTGTTTGAAAGTATATTTGGGAAAGTGGAGAAGTTAGGAATTTGATGAGAGAGAAAATGATGTGTAGTGTGTTCTTTTGGTGAAAATTGGGTTTGGATTGTGAAGTTGGAAAGTTGAGGTGGGGTCCACTCTGTATAGTGTGTTCTTTTGTTTGAAGAAAGTTGGAGGTGAAAAGTGGTGTGGGGTCCACTATATATTATTAATCAATTACTTATTATTAATTAATCTTAATTTAATGAGTAAAAAAGAATAAAAAAATATGAGAATTGCGTGGGCCCACCATTCTGTTCCGTTGCAACATAACGAAATAAAAAAAATGTAAAGTGAAAAGCGCAGCGCGTTGGCGGGCCCGGAAGAAACAAAGGGCATGATTCTTTTGTAATCCACGGATTTTGCGGAAGCAACGTAAGGAAGGCCGGGATTCCAAAATAACACGCCACGTCACCTTTCCCCTCTCAGAATTTGAATTGCCAGAAGAACACGCGATCGAATTCAACTCGTGGAATCTGCTGAACAGTGGAGCAACAGTGTCCAACTGAAGAATCCACGCCAAGAGTATTGCAAAAGAACAGGCCCTTAGTTGAGAAGTGACTGCAATTGATTAATATCAGTAAAACATCCTTGTCAGCTCAGAAAGTACATGTGTAATTTAGCTGAGTAGCTACATGTATGTTCCCTAGGTGACTACAATGGCTTTTTATTCCCTGGAATTTTAACCTATGTTCATAATTATATGGGTAACTTGGAGTGTTATTACTGCCGAACTTCGCGGGGTTTGCATATGCATACCTTATCAAGGTTTTGCATTAGTGATCACCACTATGTTACTTTGTATTCAATCACAACCATCTTTAATCATTTTGTCCTAATCCGTAAATACATTTAAAAAATCCATCATTTATATGATAGGGGTGTGTGTGTCAGTTGAGAGAGGAAAATGAAAGAGTGGGATTAGGGTTGGACGAATGGGTGTAGGAGTCCTTTATACGTCATCCTCCTAGAGTTCAATTGATCTCGCTGTTTCAACCCCGGCCAAGCCAAGTGGGCATTCATATTTCTTAGCAGGCAATATTGGAATGAAAGAACACATACATGAGCCTAACAACACACAAATGAAAAGCTGCACAGTGGAACGTGACCAAACAACAGGGTAGGGATAAACATTATTGATTGTGTATTGGTCATGGGACAATTATTATAGAAGAAATCTGAGACATACATACAATGCAAGCATATTTTCTTCGCTGTTAAATTTCCTTGACCTTGACCCACACCTAATGAATCCAAGCGAAGACTGACTTTATGTCATTGGTTGTATCCGGCTCAAATGACCAGAATTTTTCAATGTCCATCACAATCAAACACTGGATGCTAAGGGCATGTTCTTTTGTAGGAAAGTATAGGAGACAAAGTGAAAAAATCAATGTTCATTCACTTTCACTGGATTCCCACCTCACTTTACGTTTGTGTGTTCTTTTGTGTTTTGTGTTTTCTTTGAAAAAAAGCTGACGTGGCAGGGAAATTGGGATTACATGGGGGTGTTTTGGAGTTTGGATGAAAAGCTAGGATTACACAAGAATCCTAGATTTGGTGGGGCCCTCAAGGTGTGTGATCACATCGGATGAGAATATTGAGGTTACCAAACCCCTAAATCAAATATTAAAAAATAATTCACAGCTAATTTAGGCTGAGGGTAACCTTACCTAGGATCACCACACCCCAAAATCCAACTTTCCACCTCCAACTTTCTTCATCCAAAAGAACACACTACACGGAGTGGGCCCCACCTCAACTTTCCAACCCCTCTTTCCAACAAAAGAACACACTACACCAAATTTCTCTCTCATCAGATTCCATACTTATCAACTTTTCCTCTTTATACTTTCCAACAAAAGAACAGACCCTAAGTCTCAAATACATATCGGTAATTTTTTTTAATTACTCACATGGTGGTGGGTTAAACTTATGAGTGTGTTTGGTGGATATCGATTGAAGCTTGTCTTTATGCAAGGAGAGCACATGGGAGGTGGACCTCCCATGATTTGACTTTCCGATGACACATCGGGAGAGAAAGGCCTAATCCAGCCTGTCTAATATTTATTTGGCTGCTTGCATCCCATGCAAATAAAGTTGGGGTAGTAATAGTAATAAAAAATATATAATAATAGATAGATAGATAAAACGTTTTTGATTGGGCATCCAATTTTATGCCATGTTGATGGCCCCCCAAATCACGTCTGTCTCCAACTTCAACAGGCAAATACTCTATACACCGGACATCCGGTGTGTGGAGGTGACAAACTACTGAAAATAGCACAGAAGTTGTTACGAGGTGGAACTCGCGTACAATGAATTTGTATAGTGGAGAACCAAGGGCACGGTGGTTATGTTGAGAAGAGGGTTTAGGTGGGCTATTTAACAAGTGATTAGTGGGGTGAAGAGGTTGGACTTGCCGCCGGGGGTGGCCTCGGAGTCGGATGTCACCGGACACGGCGGAGGAAGATTGGATAGCTGGATACTGAAGTTGATGTCGACCAAGGGGCGAGCTTCCCTACAGCACGAGCAACTCGTCAGAAGGGCGGGGTTGGGGTCCAACCCTTAGCCCATCCGATGCCTAAGTCAGTAATAGGACTTAAAATGGGGCTAGGCACGCCGGTCGGACTAACGGTGCGTCGACCGTACCCGGCGAGCTATAGGTGGGAGAACAAAGATATGGACGACCTTTGCTCTCGTGTGTGAATAATAGATTGAGAGAGAATTTGGCAACCCCCTCACCGTAAGGGGAGCGGGGGTATTTATACCTGACGGAAGATGACTAGGCATGCTGAGCTGGCTCGGTTGTCAGCGGAAGCTTCGGATAAGGATGTCAGGGACAGGAGTGCCTGACCTGCTTTTGTCAGACGGCACGACGGCCAGGGGGTGCTTTTGTCGGGATGTCAGGGCCGAAAGCATTAACTGTCAGTCGGCTCAACCGCCAGGGGGTGCTTTGTCAGACGGTCGGGTGGCGTATGTGTCAATCGTGTCCTTATCTTAGGTTGTTTGTCGTTGGTGACGCACTAAAGGTCGGGCTATGCTATCCTGGGCGTCGTGGTGCATGAGGGCCGGCCGGGTCGACCGGCTCGGGGGCTGCTCGGCCCCGGCCGCGCCTCCTGGTCGGTCGTGGGTTGTGGGCCGCTGGAGCGGAAGGATACGCACATGACCATGTCAGCATATCCGGTGGTATTGTCCGGGGTCTTCCCAAGCGCCTTGCCCCTGGCGGGCCGGGCAACTGCGGTTGCGTGCCTTGGCCGGGTGGGGGGAGTGCAGTGAGGCGCGACCGTTCCCGCGTAGCTTCGGTCTTCCGGGGTGGAGGCCCTTTCACGTAGGGGAGAGTTAATGGGGTGTGTCATCGGATCTGGGCGGGAGTCGGACTTTTACAATCTTTAGGTCGTAACAATTGCCCCCGGCATTCGAGTGTAAGGCGGAAGCCCGGCTCGGCTCGGATGGCGTAACGCCGCCCTCTATCCCGACTCGAACTGGGATCCCCACTCAGGGGCGGTGACGTCGCTCCCGCGGGGTGTGTGTCCCGCTATGGCGGGATCGCGAGGTCTCGTCCCAAGTGGGAGCCAAGCGGGGCGTTACCCTATAACGATGTGCCGTTGCACGTGGTTATTAGGTCGGACTTAGGGGGAACCCGATTTTTTGAGAATGTTATGGTTCTTGCTGAGGACGGAAGGTTGTTCACATTCGTCGCCCGCTCCATCGGGGTGAGCAGATCCCTGCGTCGGGGTGGTCTTTCTTTATACCGACCGCTGAGTCCCTTCTGCCTCCTTGTCCGGGGTCGAGCTGGCGCGCCGTGGATCGCCGTTGGGTTTATCCAGGGATGCCGCCCCGTAGTGGTCCCCCCTTCAGGGGGGGCTGACCCTCGTTCGCCGGGTGGATCTTCTCCCTTTCCCTTTCCTCGCGTCCCGCCTCGCTGTCGCCGCGCGGGAGGGTTGTCTGGTCTCGCCCGGGATTCTGCGCATCGAGGGGGAACCACTGGTGGGGGGCGGAGGATGAGGTGGCGGTGATGGCGTCGTTCTCCTTGGGGGAGTCCGAGGGGCCGGTGTCGCGGGGGAGGTTGTGGGTCGGCAGGCCGGTGGGGCGCTCGGGAGGCTCGTCAGGGGTTCCCGCCCTCACACCCTGTGGGGATCGCCGTAGGCTGGGTGTTAATTGGGGTGTTGTGGCACGCGGCCAGACTTTCTGGACCTGCCTTTTGATCCAATAACGGGCAGGAGGAAAGTTGGCGAGCGGGGCCTCCTATGTTTAAGGGGAATATCCTGTTGGAGGTGGTTATCGGCCTTCTTCGTAGCTCGGTGGGGCGCTCGGGGCCGTTTCATATCCGGTGTGAGGGGATGTGAATCCCCTGTGTCTCTCTCCCCCTCTCCCCTGACCTCCGAAAGGGGGGGTATTTATAGCGAGATTCTGCGGAAGGGTTTTTCCTGGGTAATGTGAGGGATTAGTGTCATTAATGGGCTCCGCGGAATCACGCGCTTTGGGAATCGCTTTTCCCTGGCGGTATCCGGCACGGGTTGTCTATTCTGGCCTCTCGGGGGGCGTGTTGCTGCTGATGGCGTGTTGTCCAAGCGTCCTTTCGTTATGTCAAGTCGCATCGTGGCGCTGCTTTGACGAGACTGGGCCGCTGCCTTGTCTGGACTGGGTGCCTATTTCGCGACTTCTGCCTTGCGACCGGCCCGTTCCGGGTCACGTGTCCTGGCTTCTTGCGTGAGTTACACAATCACCAATTATGCCCCCAACATTCCCGTGTCCGAGATCGCGAGGTCTGGGGGAAGGGGATGTTGACGTTTTGTGTTGTCTATGGGCGGGGCGGGGAGTCGGCGAAGAGGTTCAGGATGAGACATGCTGTCCTATCATGATTTGATCTCGGGCCGAACCGGTTACGCAGGGCGGGCCTCAGTTCACCTCTTTCCCCTTTGAGCGAAAGTTGTCGGTAACTTTCAGTGAGCGAGGGGGCTGGGTTCGAAGCGTAGTATCGCGGGGTTCGAGCTGCAGGCGTAGACTTCCTAGGCGTCCTAAGCTAGTTGGGGGGGGCATTGCGCCCTTCCTACTTTCCACGCCGTGAGGGGGTGGCGAGCTCGCCCGGCACTTGGCGGGGGGATAGCTTCACGCTATGGTATTCTCTGAAAATCTGGGAGTATAAGGAAGAACGTTTTCATTTAAATTTATAAGAACTGATCTATGGCTTGTACATGAGTTCCTAGTTTATCGCCCGTTGTGGGGTTAGATCCGGCCCTAGGAGGGGCTATAGAGCTGTCCTCGCCCGTGGTTTAATGACCTCCGGATGTAGGGGTCACTCTGGGCCGGGTGGGCCTTTTTAACTCGTGTCGTTCTTGGCGCAAAGGTGAGCGACCGCCTTCTGTGCTGAGGTGTTGCAAGGTCTCCTTGGCCCGGGGGGGGGGGGGGGGGGGGGGGAATCTTACCGATCGGGCCGCCTCCCCTCCATTGCATTGTCATCTCCCTCCACTCATCGCGGTGTGGGTTTGGGAGCGGGGCAGGTGTTGACAATCGGGCCGCCTCCCCCCACGCCTCGCTGTTTCGGTTTGAGGGTGGGGTTTGGGGCACGATTGTGCCGGGGCGGGCTGACACGCCAGGACTTGCCGTTTGGGTTCGTCGGGGATGCAGCCTTGCCGAGGTCCCCGTCCGGAGGTCGAGAGCGAGGAGGTACTGGCCTGTGACTCCTGGGGGCTCTTGCTTTTCCTGCCGGCGGGGGTAGGATGCCAACCTTTCTCCGACTCGTCCTTGTTTAGGGCGGACGGAGGCGTGAAAGGCGGATTTCCCTTATGTAAGAGGAATATCCTTTTGGCGATCCATTTGTAAGGGAATATCCTGTTGGAGGTGGTGGGGCTGCGTGAGCCGCCACCCGGGGCGGTGGGAACCATTGATGGTCGGTGACTTCCCTTTTGTTAGGGCGTTGTATCTCGGCCCGTTTCTCAGCGGGTGGGAAGGATAATTGCCGATTTCTCATGTCTTCCGGTTCTTGGTTCTCTTTCTTTCGGAAGGGTGGGTGGCATCTTTATAGGGAGATCTCGCTGATGGTTTCCCCCATATTTATTACGCTGAGTTGGCCTTATTAATGGGCTCCTCGAATTCATGCCCGTGGGAAACCGCTTTTGCCAGGTGGCTCTTACGGATCCTCTTTTGGAGTGTATCATTAATGGCGGCGTATTTCTCGAGCGTCCTTTCGTTACGTCGAGTCACATCGGGGCCGCCTACCCGGGAACTGATGCCATTTCGTCCCGGTTTGTGTGCCTCCGCCTTCTTTTGGTTTTTCGAGGGTCACGGGTGCGTAGCCCTTCTCGTGTTTTGGGTGGCCAGGGTTGGCCCTGACCCAGAGGTCTCGAGGGGGGAGCGGGCGCGTGGCCCGGCCCGTGCCCTTCTCTGGTTTGGGTGGCTAGGGTTGGTGTAGGAAGATATATGCACATAAGGCAATTTATCTTGATTATACGTCTTGTTCATACCGTATATGGTACGTATTATTCTAAGTATAAAATCATTTGTATTAATATACTTAGATAATATCCATAGACTTATAGTTAGGCCCTTACATATCTAGATGAGATCTCGATTATGAGGAAGTAAGAGACCGAATAGAAACGTAAGTCTAAAACGGTTCGTGATCGTAGATGTGTCGAGAACTGGATATCGACACATCGGATAGATCACTGTGTCTTCGTCTTACCTTCGGGTAATGATGATCTCATAGTCATTCGACTTGGTGAAGTCGGAGACGAGACACAGGTGCTCATTGGAGAATGAGTTCACTGAACGACCAAGTTAGAGTTATTGAATGGTTAACTTTAATGATCTGTCTTTAATAACTCTAGGGTGATGATAGGTTAGTTAATCCTTAAGACCTGAAGTCATCTGTACAAACCTGTGAGCAGACGGTATAGCTTAGACCCATGATCTAGCTTTGAGGACCAGTCCTGCTGAAAGATCTTAGGTTGGGCTGCACATGAAGCTCCCAAGGTGAGTAAGTGACTAAGATGGGATTCGTCACTTCCATTAAAGGGAAGTTAGTGTTATAGGCTCAGTACGGTCTTTATGTTAATCCTCGGCCGGGGTACGTTGCAAGTAGTACAACGTGTATACAATAAAGACCGCCGTATACTGACCAAAGTTGTCTAATAGGGTTGACAGTAAACCATACCCTAGGCCAACAATAACACAGTCTTGACGAAGGAATTTTAGCTAACGGAATCCATCACTGACACAGCCAATGCTAACCCTATGATACTTTTGTCAAAGGGTCGATCACGTTATGATGACTCTGAAACAGGGACGACAGCTACTGCTCGTAGTGACCGTCGTCTAGGGGTTCCGAGCCCCAACCTGTAGTAAGGTCAGGCTATAGGGTCTCACACCGAGGAGTGTTCGTGTCTTAGTAATGGGAATATAGAATAGAGAGAAATATCATTTGATGATATTCACAAGTTAAGTTGTGAAAGTTAGTCGCATTAGCAATAGGGACATAACGTTGCATTAGATGCTAACTTTGACTAAACGTGTTGTAAATTAGTTACGACGAATTTAGTAGGAACAAACTTGTTGGAAAGGGTTACCTGGATGACGGGATCGTCCCGGTCTAAACACAGGTTCAAACCGCGTCCAAATCAGAGCTCAAACGAGCCCAGAAACGCAGAAAGAGTTCAAGGGGAAGTGGGTTAGACCCACTGGGCCAAAAGGCCCATGTGCAAAGGCAAAACGGGCGACGCCCGCTGGCTGCAACGGGCGCACGCCCGTAGCGGGCGGGCGCCCGCTGCATCAGCGGGCGTGGCCCGCTGCACAGCGGGCCAGCGCCCGCTGATGCAGCGGGCACGGCCCGCTGCACGCAGCGGGCCAGCGCCCGCTGCAAGCGGGCGCGGACCGCTGCAAGCGGGCGCGGACCGCTGCACAGCGGGCCCGCGCCCGCTTGTGCAGCGGGCGCCCGCCCGCAGCAGCAGCGGGCGGGCGGCCCGCCCTTGATCCCTTGGGCGGGCGCGCCCGCTAAGCCTAGCGGGCGCGCCCGCAACTTAAGTCAAAATTAGGGGTTTTTGAAACCCTAATGACGGCTACGAATTTTGAGAAATTGCTAAACTTTGAGCAATTGTTTGAGGGGTCAAACGAAGTCGAAATTCGTCACCGTCAGTTCCTACGCGTTCACCATTCCAAGCTTTTCTGATTGATAGCTTGTTTGGTGTCTGAAGTTTAGTATGTGAGGAGAATTAATTCGTTAAAGTTTGACTTTGTGAAAGGCTAACTTTAAAGTTGAAATTAAGCCAAATGGCTTAATTGAATTTCTCTCTTCATGGAAATTGTCCCACATTGCCCGCAACGAGAAGTTGAGTGCTCACTCCCTATATAAATAGGGGTGCACTCTCCTCGTTGAAAAACACACCAGTCAACGATCGGGTAGCTCCAGATTTTTAGAGCAAGCTCGATCCGCGACTAATCTCTCTCTCTCTCTATTTTCCTATTCTCCGGAGTAGTCCTAGCACGACTACGAAGGGGGTTTGGATCTGATCCGGACGTCTAAGACGCGGGTTATTCTCAAGTGAAACTTTCTACCGCGTGTGATCGGCTCGGAGGCGAAAGCGGCTCGGGCGGATCGGTGCGAGGGTGCGACGCGGCTCAGGGAGATCGGGTCAACGCGGCTCGGCTACGAGGAGCTTCTCAAGACGGTGCGGTACATCTTGCCTGCTCCAGGGCCAAGATTCCGGGTATGTGGTTAAGCGTTTCCTAGCGTAGTTTTAATTAGTCGCTCTAGTGTAGATCCTTCTTGGGGTGGTCAGACCCACTCCAAGTCGGCATAGATCGGGCTAGGTTCTGGCTCCCCAGAGCCTAGCTAAATAGTTTAGCTAGTGTAGAAATTTTGATTTCTGGTTTTCCGCTGCGCCTTTTGTGCCTCCGTGGTCCGTCCGACTTAGGACGGATACGGATCCGAGCTCTGGGGGTCCGCCAAAAACCCCAACAGTAGTATCAGAGCCACGGTTATGCTATAGATCTACTATAGCGACTTTTTAATTGTTAAAAAATGCTTAGCTTTCATATGCAAAACTTTTTAGCTTTATGTTAAGTTAGTTTTGAAAATATTTTTGTGTTTCAAAAATTAATTTTGTAACACGGAAATTTATTTTAATTTTGGGACAAATTATTTTTATGTGATAAATCTAAAAAGTAGTCTCCTTTGTTTTAAATACTTTATAAAATTTTTATGAGACATTAAAAATTTTAAAAGAGTGTTTAAAGTTTATGTAAACTTTAGAAAAATTTTATTTTTTGAAAATTAAGAATTTTTCTTTAGTTACATAAAGTTAGAAATCTTTAAAACTTTATTTGAAAGCTTCTAAAAGATTTCTAAAAGTTTTAAAAGAGTTTTAAAATTATTTTAAATATGTAAATAATAGAAATGTTTTATTTTCATGAGATGGAACATATATTAATTTCTTTTTATTACATAGATGTTTCTAAAAATTTTATGTGATATTTTAATTTTAGAAATAAGGTTAAAATTTTAAAGGCCTAAGTTTAAAAATTATTAGATAATTTTGTTCGACCTAGTTTTATGCGATAAAATTATTATGGAGGCTTTAAATTTTTAATATTTAATTTTAAGTGTTAAAATTTAGATTTGCATGTTTTAATTATGTAGATAATGTTAAACTTGCAAATACACTTCATATGTCACTAAAATGAAACTTTATTATATGCGGATAAATTAGCTGTTTCATTTCATGTTGAATAATGTATTCACAAACCTTATTAGGTTAGCCATTAAAATTTTATAGGATGAAATTTTAATATGACAGTTACATGCTATGTTTGATAAACCAAAACAACATCGAACCTAATACCAGATTAGGGTAGTCCCTTTGTTTTGTAAATCATTTCATTAAAACGTTCAATTAAATGATTTTCATAAAAAGACAATGTTGAATTGTTTTATTAAATCCTAATAAGATTGGGGTAGTAAGTTGAACGAAGAACCTTATAGTTGATAAGGACTTAATAAAAGCTGTTCAACCAATCTGAAAATTTTGAATTTTAGGATCCACTAGTTGATAAGGATTAACTAGTTCTCTAAATTAAAAGCCATTTAGTTGTTTGGAAAACATAAGATTGATGACAACTCCTTCAATGGATCATGATGTCGGTCAATGTGCTTGACTAAAGTTTTTGGACCAACCTAGCTAGACTGGGTAACAAGTGGTCCTGGCTTAGTCAATTCCCTGGCCGCGTCCGCTGGACCGCAAGGAGTCGATTCATGACTATGTAAGTCCATCGACTATACCTAAGTCAATACGATAATAATCTTGTTCAAGATAAATCGTAGCCCTCCTTGTTTTAGGAGTTGGCAACTGTAAGAAACATGTTCCGGTTGTTGAGCTACACTCAAGCCGTGACATGTCAATCTTATAGAAACCGATTTCTTGATTGACATCTTAACCTGACTGAAACCGTTGTCTCATCCCTCGAGCTTCGGCATAAGTCTAACCAAGAATGTAGTCTAAGACCTGACCCAAACCGGCGCGTCGTGCATACACCGAGCAAAGGGGCAAGTCTGGCTAGACACGAAAACAAGGGTCCGACTAGGCTAGCCATTGTGATCCGGTTGAGCACACTCATGATCACAAATGACTAGGGGTAAAAATCGATAGGGAATCATAGTAAATATGATTGACGACGAGTTCGTCTACCGTCTGCAGAGTCGGACAACTTGTTGAGATACACTCAAGGTTGTCAAACTCAGGGTAGTCGGATCCCTCTCTCACAAATATTATTTTATAATAAATTGTTTATTATTATGGCTTTAAATAAATTTAGTGGGAGAATATAGTTTTATTAAAACCATTAAAACTATACTACGAACTTATACTAACTAAAGTATCTATAAAATGCAGAATGGACTCAGGTCTAAAATACATGGTAGAAAAGAACGTGCTGGATGGAACTAACTACAAAGACTGGCTTAGGAACATTAAGTTGGTCCTTTCCCTAGCTGGGATTGGATACATATTGTTCGAGGACGCTCCGGATAAGCCCGATGAGGATTCGACCCACGAAGAGAAAGAAGCCTTCAAGTTGTACCAGAGGGATGCAGAGAAGGCAAGATGCCTTACTCTAGCTTCGATGACCAACGAACTGCAAAGGAAGCATGAACATATGGATGTTCAGAGCATACTCCTTAATGCACAAGAGTTGTATGGCAAGCGATCCAGAGCTGCCAAGTTCGAAGCTACTAGCAACCTCTGGGGCACGAAGATGACGACAGGACCCGTACAAGATCATGTTATCAAGATGATCGGGTACGTAGAGGACGCCGCCCAGTTAGGATTTGTCCTGGACAATGAGATGTCCACGGACATTATCCTAAAGTCTTTAACTCCCGAGTTCAAGCCCTTTATAACTGGCTTTATAATGAACAGCCTTGAGACGGATCTTCCTGGTCTCCTCAATATGCTCCGGCAGTTTGAGGAGATTGAGAAGAAGCCGACTGCACTGGTTGTTGGCTCTGCTACTTCTGACCAGCCGAAAGGCAAAGGGAAGAAGAGGCAGGTCCCACAACCTGCGAAGGCTAAGAATGGGAAGAAGAAGAACAAAGGGGCCCCGTCGAAATCTGAGTGCTTCCATTGCCACAAGATTGGCCACTGGAAGAGGAACTGCAAGATCTATCTTGCAGAGAAGAAGAAAGGGCATACTGATGCCTCTACCTCAGGTACAAATTAAAATTCAATTAAATGCAATTATTTCCATTCATATAGTGTGAGACACTTATAGACATCTGTGTACTGTATACAGGTGGCTGATAAGAACTGGAGATTGGAGAAGCACAGAGATCTGTCGACAATCAAAGCAACAGTTGCTGCTGGGACCGCTCAAAGACTTCTGGAGACGCTGATCGTGATGGAGATGATATTTTTCTTATTTGAATAAAATGTATCATCTTTAAGGATCGAAAACAATGAATGGGTGCTTTGCACTCAAGGTTTATTTTTGATAAATAAATTAAGGTTCTTTTTATGAACCCGTTGTTTTGGAATGGATGTCTCGTTTGTTGCAATTGAAATTGAATTGGCTTAAATTCTGTGGATGTGGCTTTTCTGTGATGGTTGCGTATATTTTCGAATAATGGTGTATAGCTTCGATAATATTGATTTTGGAGCTGACTAAATGCTAGAAGTCAATCAGTAGTTAAGTGTAGGTTCCAGTGGGCGTATAAATTGTGTGCGATCACAATAATACGCATATCAAGATTAACTCTTGATTATCTGCATTTAGTTATTAAAAGAGTTAATACTAAATGTGGTTAAAGGAATAAGTACAGTGTAGGACGTTTTGATTGAACGAGTCAATGTCAAGTTTCCTTAAAACGATCTTGACTTGACTCATTCGTCAAACCGAATCTGACACTTGTACATTCCATCTAAGGCACTTACCAAATGGTTATTTTTGCACATAAATCTAAATATGATTTAGATATTATGTTGAAGAAATTTGACCAGGTAATTCTTAAAGTCAGTGGGAGCGAGTTAATATACTTAGTTCCGTTTTTCGGACTAAGTAAAAAGGATTTTTCACTTTAATGAATCTTCTATATAAATCATTAAGTCAAAATTGTTTTGATTTAATCGTATATATATATATAGACTTAGGGTGTCAAATATGTACTTGACATATTGACACAATAAAGTGGAGTGAGCTAGAACTGACTTACGGAAATGTTAGACCCCACATCTAAATCGTATAAGCTAACTGTTAGCTATACGAAGTTAGGAAAATTGATCCAGATCATTTTTCCAAAGGATCAACCCTGTGTGATTAAGAGATGTAATTTCAACCCATTAAAATTCGTTGTAGATACTTATTAGTAGAACCATTCTTAGGTTTGCCATATCAAATGTCAAAGTGACTGATATGCTATAACGGCATGAGATACCGAGATAAATAGCCTAAGTGCAAGTGGGAGATGTAGGAAGATATATGCCCATAAGGCAATTTATCTTGATTATACGTCTTGTTCATACCGTATATGGTACGTATTATTCTAAGTATAAAATCATTTGTATTAATATACTTAGATAATATCCATAGACTTATAGTTAGGCCCTTACATATCTAGATGAGATCTCGATTATGAGGAAGTAAGAGACCGAATAGAAACGTAAGTCTAAAACGGTTCGTGATCGTAGATGTGTCGAGAACTGGATATCGACACATCGGATAGATCACTGTGTCTTCGTCTTACCTTCGGGTAATGATGATCTCATAGTCATTCGACTTGGTGAAGTCGGAGACGAGACACAGGTGCTCATTGGAGAATGAGTTCACTGAACGACCAAGTTAGAGTTATTGAATGGTTAACTTTAATGATCTGTCTTTAATAACTCTAGGGTGATGATAGGTTAGTTGATCCTTAAGACCTGAAGTCATCTGTACAAACCTGTGAGCAGACGGTATAGCTTAGACCCATGATCTAGCTTCGAGGACCAGTCCTGCTGAAAGATCTTAGGTTGGGCTGCACATGAAGCTCCCAAGGTGAGTAAGTGACTAAGATGGGATTCGTCACTTCCATTAAAGGGAAGTTAGTGTTATAGGCTCAGTACGGTCTTTATGTTAATCCTCGGCCGGGGTACGTTGCAAGTAGTACAACGTGTATACAATAAAGACCGCCGTATACTGACCAAAGTTGTCTAATAGGGTTGACAGTAAACCATACCCTAGGCCAACAATAACACAGTCTTGACGAAGGGATTTTAGCTAACGGAATCCATCACTGACACAGCCAATGCTAACCCTATGATACTTTTGTCAAAGGGTCGATCACGTTATGATGACTCTGAAACAGGGACGACAGCTACTGCTCGTAGTGACCGTCGTCTAGGGGTTCCGAGCCCCAACCTGTAGTAAGGTCAGGCTGTAGGGTCTCACACCGAGGAGTGTTCGTGTCTTAGTAATAGGAATATAGAATAGAGAGAAATATCATTTGATGATATTCACAAGTTAAGTTGTGAAAGTTAGTCGCATTAGCAATATGGACATAACGTTGCATTAGATGCTAACTTTGACTAAACGTGTTGTAAATTAGTTACGACGAATTTAGTAGGAACAAACTTGTTGGAAAGGGTTACCTGGATGACGGGATCATCCCGGTCTAAACACAGGTTCAAACCGCGTCCAAATCAGAGCTCAAACGAGCCCAGAAACGCAGAAAGAGTTCAAGGGGAAGTGGGTTAGACCCACTGGGCCAAAAGGCCCATGTGCAAAGGCAAAACGGGCGATGCCCGCTGGCTGCAACGGGCGCACGCCCGTTGCACAGCGGGCGCGGCCCGCTGCAGCAGCGGGCGCGGCCCGCTGTGTGCAACGGGCGGGCGCCCGCTGCAGCAGCGGGCGCGGCCCGCTGCAGCAGCGGGCGCGGCCCGCTGCAGCAGTGGGCGGGCGGCCCGCCCTTGATCCCTTGGGCGGGCGCGCTCGCTAAGCCTAGCGGGCGCGCCCGCAACTTAAGTCAAAATTAGGGTTTTTTGAAACCCTAATGACGGCTACGAATTTTGAGAAATTGCTAAACTTTGAGCAATTGTTTGAGGGGTCAAACGAAGTCGAAATTCGTCACCGTCAGTTCCTACGCGTTCACCATTCCAAGCTTTTCTGATTGATAGCTTGTTTGGTGTCTGAAGTTTAGTATGTGAGGAGAATTAATTCGTTAAAGTTTGACTTTGTGAAAGGCTAACTTTAAAGTTGAAATTAAGCCAAATGGCTTAATTGAATTTCTCTCTTCATGGGAATTGTCCCACATTGCCCGCAACGAGAAGTTGAGTGCTCACTCCCTATATAAATAGGGGTGCACTCTCCTCGTTGAAAAACACACCAGTCAACGATCGGGTAGCTCCAGATTTTTAGAGCAAGCTCGATCCGCGACTAATCTCTCTCTCTCTCTCTATTTTCCTATTCTCCGGAGTAGTCCTAGCACGACTACGAAGGGGGTTTGGATCTGATCCGGACGTCTAAGACGCGAGTTCTTCTCAAGTGAAACTTTCTACCTCGTGTGATCGGCTCAGAGGCGAAAGCGGCTCGGGCGGATCGGTGCGAGGGTGCGAGGCGGCTCAGGGAGATCGGGTCAACGCGGCTCGGCTACGAGGAGCTTCTCAAGACGGTGCGGTACATCTTGCCTGCTCCAGGGCCAAGATTCCGGGTATGTGGTTAAGCGTTTCCTAGCGTAATTTTAATTAGTCGCTCTAGTGTAGATCCTTCTTGGGGTGGTCAGACCCACTCCAAGTCGGCATAGATCGGGCTAGGTTCTGGCTCCCCAGAGCCTAGCTAAATAGTTTAGCTAGTGTAGAAATTTTGATTTCTGGTTTTCCGCTGCGCCTTTTGTGCCTCCGTGGTCCGTCCGACTTAGGACGGATACGGATCCGAGCTCTGGGGGTCCGCCAAAACCCCAACAGTTGGCCCTACCCCAGAGGTCTTGAGGGGGGAGTGGGCGCGTAGCCCGGCCCGTGCCCTTCTCTGGTTTGGGTGGCTAGGGTTGGCCCTGCCCCAGAGGTCTTGAGGGGGGGAGCGGGTGCGTGGTCCGGCCCGTGCCCTTCTCTGGTTTGGGTGGCTAGGGTTGGCCCTGCCCCAGAGGTCTTGAGGGGGGGAGCGGGCGCGTCGCCCGGCCCGTGCCCTTCTCTGGTTTGGGTGGCTAGGGTTGGCCCTCCCCCAGAGGTCTTGAGGGGGGGGGGGGAGCGGGCGCGTGGCCCGGCCCGTGCCCTTCTCTGGTTTGGGTGGCTAGGGTTGGCCCTGTCCCAGAGGTCTTGAGGGGGGAGCGGGTGCGTAGCCCTTCTCTGGTTTAGGTGGCTAGGGTTGGCCCTGCCCCAGAGGTCTTGAGGGGGGGAGCGGGCGCGTCGCCCGGCCCGTGCCCTTCTCTGGTTTGGGTGGCTAGGGTTGGCCCTGCCCCAGAGGTCTTGAGGGGGGAGCGGGCGTGTAGCCCGGCCCGTGCCCTTCTCTGGTTTGGGTGGCTAGGGTTGGCCCTGCCCCAGAGGTCTTGAGGGGGGGAGCGGGCGCGTAGCCCGGCCCGTGCCCTTCTGTGGTTTGGGTGGCTAGGGTTGGCCCTGCCTCAGAGGTCTTGAGGGGTGGAGCGGGCGCATCGTCCGGCCCGTGCCCTTCTCTAGTTTGGGTGGCTAGGGTTGGCCCTGCCCCAGAGGTCTTGAGGGGGGGAGCGGGTGCGTAGCTCGGCCCGTGCCCTTCTCTGGTTTGGGTGGCTAGGGTTGGCCCTGCCCCAGAGGTCTTGAGGGGGGAGCGGGCGCGTAGCCCGGCCTGTGCCCTTCTCTGGTTTGGGTGGCTAGGGTTGGCCCTGCCCTAGAGGTCTTGAGGGGGGGAGCGGGCGCGTGGCCCGGCCCGTGCCCTTCTCTGGTTTGGGTGGCTAGGGTTGGCCCTGCCGCAGAGGTCTTGAGGGGGGGAGCGGGTGCGTGGCCCGGCCCGTGCCCTTCTCTGGTTTGGGTGGCTAGGGTTGGCCCTGCCCCAGAGGTCTTGAGGGGGGGGAGCGGGCGCGTGGCCCGGCCTGGGCCCTTCTCTGGTTTGGGTGGCTAGGGTTGGCCCTGCCCCAGAGGTCTTGAGGGGGGGGGGGGGGAGCGGGCGCGTGGCCCGGCCCGTGCCCTTCTCTGGTTTGGGTGGCTAGGGTTGGCCCTGTCCCAGAGGTCTTGAGGGGGGAGCGGGTGCGTAGCCCTTCTCTGGTTTGGGTGGCTAGGGTTGGCCCGGCCCCAGAGGTCTTGAGGGGGGAGCGGGCGCGTAGCCCGGCCCGTGCCCTTCTCTGGTTTGGGTGGCTAGGGTTGGCCCTGCCCCAGAGGTCTTGAGGGGGGGAGCGGGCGCGTGTCCCGGCCCGTGCCCTTCTCTGGTTTGGGTGGCTAGGGTTGGCCGTGCCCCAGAGGTCTTGAGGGGGGGAGCGGGCGCATAGCCCGGCCCGTGCCCTTCTCTGGTTTGGGTGGCTAGGGTTGGCCCTGCCCCAGAGGTCTTGAGGGGGGGGAGCGGGCGCGTAGCCCGGCCCGTGCCCTTCTCTGGTTTGGGTGGCTAGGGTTGGCCCTGCCCCAGAGGTCTTGAGGGGGGGAGCGGGCGCGTAGCCCGGCCCGTGCCCTTCTCTGGTTTGGGTGGCTAGGGTTGGCCCTGCCCCAGAGGTCTTGAGGGGGGGAGCGGGCGCGTAGCCCGGCCTGTGCCCTTCTCTGGTTTGGGTGGCTAGGGTTGGCCCTGCCCCAGAGGTCTTGAGGGGGGGAGCGGGCGCGTGGCCTGGCCCGTGCCCTTCTCTGGTTTGGGTGGCTAGGGTTGGCCCTGCCCCAGAGGTCTTGAGGGGGGGAGCGGGCGCGTGGCCCGGCCCGTGCCCTTCTCTGGTTTGGGTGGCGAGGGTTGGCCCTGCCGCAGAGGTCTTGAGGGGGGGGAGCGGGCGCGTGGCCCGGCCCGTGCCCTTCTCTGGTTTGGGTGGCCAGGGTTGGCCCTGCCCCAGAGGTCTTGAGGGGGGGGGGGGGGAGCGGGCGCATAGCCCGGCCCGTGCCCTTCTCTGGTTTGGGTGGCTAGGGTTGGCCCTGCTCCAGAGGTCTTGAGGGGGGGAGCGGGCGCGTAGCCCGGCCCCTGCCCTTCTCTGGTTTGGGTGGCTAGGGTTGGCCCTGCCCCAGAGGTTCGGAGGTTTTGTGCTGCAAAACTTAGGTAGGAACAACAATGTTGGGGAAAGCGGGTAGATGTGTATATAGCACGAATAAAAAGAAAAACTCACAACTATTGGTAGAATTTTAGCAGATGCTTTGCGTTCCAAGGGTGGGCCAGTTCACTCCCTTCCGGGGTTGCCAAGATGTACGTGGCTGGTCCGACGATATCGACGATCGTGTAGGGCCCTTCCCATTTGGCGGCCAGTTTTGCCCGCTGGGCAGTCTCGGGGCGGAAGGTGGCGTCTCTGAGGACCAAGTCGCCGATCCTGAAAGTCCGCGGCTTCACCCGGGAGTCGTAGTACCGCGCCATCCTCTGGTTATGTTTGACGAGGCTGGTCAGGGCCCGGTATCTTACTTCGTCTATCAATTCAAGACTGAGGCCGAGTCCCTCTCCATTGATCTCTTTGTCGAAGAGCTTTAGCCGGAGTGTCTCTTCGCCGATCTCCACGGGAACGACCGCCTCGGATCCGTATGCTAGCATGAAGGGACTTTCTCCGGTCGAGGCCTTGTGGGTGGTACGATAGGACCATAGGATTCCCGGCAGCTCGTCGACCCATGCCCCCAGGGCGGCGTCCACCTTTTTCTTCATTGGGTTCAAGATACATTTATTCGCGGCCTCCGCCATTCCGTTGCACTATGGGTGGGCGACTGACGCGAACTGGAGTTTGATCCCCCAGCCCGAGTAGAAGTCGCGGAAGCCTTCGCAATCGAACTGCTTTCCGTTATCCGTGACTATTGAGCGGGGGATCCCGAAGCGGCATATAACGGATTGCCAAATGAAGCCCTTCATGTCCGTCCACGCGATACGCGCTAGCGGCTCTGCTTCTACCCACTTTGTGAAGTAGTCCACGGCGACGACTAGATATTTCCTTCCTCCAGAGGCCTTTGGGAAAGGCCCAAGGATGTCGAGTCCCCATTTGGCGAAGGGGATCGGGCTCACGATGGGCATCAGGTTGGCCGGGGGTGCAGTCGTCCGTCGGCAGTACTTCTGGCACGCCTCGCACCTCTTGACGTACTGTACTGCGTCCCGGATCATCGTCGGCCAGTAGTACCCTTGGCGCATTATTTTGTGGGCGATGGTGCGCCCGCCGTGGTGGTTTCCGCAGAAGCCTTCGTGTACCTCGCGGATGACTTGCTCCGCCTGCTCCGGGCCCAAGCATTTCAGGTAGGGCAGGACGTCGAAATTGGCGCGGCGGCGGCGGTACATCACTCTGTCGAGGAGCACGAATGACAGGGCCCGCCTCTCCACCTGTTTGGCCAGCATCCGCTCCTCGGGCAGTTCCCCCGTCTCCAAGTACTTCATAATGGGGGTCATCCATGACGTCACCGCGCCCGTGCACATTAGTTCTCCTTCGTCAATGGTTGGCGTCAATAGGCTTTCGACGTAGATGGCCTTCCCGATCTCGGCCGCCGAGGAGGAGGCCAGCTTAGATAGGGCGTCCGCCCGGAGGTTGTTGGAGCGGGGCAGGTGTCGGACGTCCGCTTTCCTGAACTTGCGGAGTTCGATCTGGATGCGCCTAAGGTACCACTTCATTGTTTCTTCTCGGGCCTCGAAGCTCCCCAGGATCTGTTGGATGACGAGACGGGAGTCACTTATGAGCAACATGTTCGTCGACCCCACCGTTCTAGCGAGTTTCAGTTCGTTAACCGCGGCCTCATACTCCGCGACATTGTTGGTTGCTGGGAAGTTGAAGCGTAGGGCGTATTCCAACGAGCATCCGTCAGGGGTCTGAATGACGATACCCGCTCCTGTCCCGGACCCCGTCACGGAGCCGTCGACGTGGATGGTCCACAATTCGCCCAAGGTCATCTGGGAGGGTGCCGAGGGTTCGCCCACCTCGGTCCCCCGCGGGGACGCGGTCGCCGATGGGAGCTCTACCTGGTCCCCCGACAGGACTCCCGTGGTGCATTTCACCACGAAGTCGGCCAGCGCCTGGCCTTTGATCGTCGTCCGGGCTTTGTACGTTATGTCGAACTCGCTGAGCTCGACACTCCAGTTGAGCATCCTCCCCGACCGCTCCAGTCTTTTCAAGTTCTTTTCGAGGGGCATGTCGGTGTGGATGGTTATGGGGTGGGCCTGGAAGTAGGGTCGGAGCTTTCGGGCTGTGGTGATTAGGCAGTAGGCGGCTTTCTCGATAGGGCTGTAACGAATCTCCGCCTCCTGGAGGATCCGGCTGTCATAGTAAACAGGGCATTGCACCCCTCCTTCCTCCTTGATTAGGACAGAGCTAACGGCCTCCTCGTTGGTCGCCAAGTACAACCCTAGGGGTTCGCCTTCCTCCGGCCGTGCGAGGAGCGGTGGGCTCTGTAGGTAAGCCCTCAGCTCCGCGAATGCCCGCGCACAGTCGTCGTCCCATGGGATCACCTTCCTTTTGTCCTTAGCTTCGCCAAAGGCCGTGCGCAAGACCCTGAAGAAGGGGAGCGACTTCTCCGCAGATTTCGACAGGAATCGCCCCAGAGCAGCGATCCGGCCGTTCAGTCGCTGCAAGTTCCGGATCATCCGGGGCTCCGCCATACCGATGAGGGCCGTCACCTTGTCGGGGTTCACCTCGATCCCCCGCTTCGTTATCATGAAGCCCAGGAATTTTCCCGACTGTACGCCAAAGATACACTTCGCGGGGTTTAGCCTCAGGTTGTACCGGCGGACCCTTTGGAAAGTTTCCTGCAAGTCGGCGAGGTGGTCGGGGGCCCTTCTACTCTTCACCAGCATGTCGTCGATGTATACCTCCAGGTTTCGCCCCACCTGAGGGCCGAATATTCGGTCCACCATCCGCTGATAGGTCGCCCTGACGTTCTTCAGTCCAAAGGGCATCTTGGTGTAACAGAAGGTGCCCTTATCGGTGACGAAAGATGTCTTTTCCTCATCCTCTTCCGCCATCGGTATCTGGTTGTATCCCGAGAAGGCGTCCATAAAGCTTAACAACTCATAGCCGGACGCCTGGTCCACCAAGTGGTCGATCCGGGGCAGGGGGAAGCTGTCCTTTGGGCATACCTTGTTGAGGTCGGTGAAGTCGATGCATATGCGCCACTTTCCACTGGGCTTCTTTACCAGAACGACGTTGGCGAGCCAGTCCGGGTAGTCCACCGGCCGGACAAATTTGGCTTCGAGGAGTCGCTCTACTTCTTCCTCGGCCGCCCTCTTCTTTTCGCCTCCCGCACTTCTCTTCTTCTGTCGGACCGGTCGGGCTTCCGGGTCCGCATTCAACCGGTGGGCGATCACCGTCGGGTCAACCCCAGGCATGTCAGCGGGCGACCATGCAAATATGTCCGCATTTTCCCTGAGCAAGGCGACGAGGGTCGTCCTGAGGGCGGCCGGGAGTTTTGTCCCGATGGAGACGACTCTCTTTTCGTCCGAGGCAACGGGAACCTCTTCAACTTCCTCGACCGGGGTCGGCCGTTGGTCGCAGAAGTCCTCCCTCTCGTCGGGGATGAGAGCCGTCAGGGCCCGCCTCGGGCTCCCACGCCGGGCTGACTTACGGTCGCGGTCCCCGGGCCCCTCCCGGTCTCCTCGCACCTGTCCCACCACCCGTGGGGTCCGGAACTTCATCATCTGGTGCTGCAGGCTGGGGAGCGCCTCGATGGCTGTCATGTATGGACGCCCTATGATTCCGTTATACGCCGACGCGACGTCGACGACGACGAATCGCGTCCCCCTGGTGACGACCTTCGGTTCCTCCCCCAGAGTCATGGGCAGGGTGATCGTCCCCACCATGGGGATCGTATGGCCGGTGAAGCCGGCAACGGGGCCTGCGCAGGGCTCTAGGTCTGCACGCCCCCACCCCATCCTCTCGATCGTTGATAGGAACAGGATGTCGCAGGAGCTACCGGTGTCAACCAGGAGCCGGCCGACGACAACTGCCCCGATCCGAGCCTCGACGGTGAGGGCGCCATCGCTACGGCTCCCCACCCCCCACCGGTTCCCCTCGGTAAAGGTGATAGGAGGTCGGTGTGTCCTTCTCCGCTTTGATTGGCGGCTGACGCCCGCCACCATCACCTGTCGGGCACCACCTTGCGAGATCGGGGGCGACATCCCCACTGGGGACGGCCCCCCGCTTATCATCTCAATGCGCATGATCGCCCCGGGGGGGGGGGGGGGGGGGGGGCGTGGCTCACCCCGGTCGCGGCCCGCCGGAGGTTCCGGCCCCCGCCCCTCCAGGGGGACTCTCCTTCCTTCTGCCGCCCGCCTGTCTGCCACGAAGTTTCCCAAGTGGCCCGCCTGGATCAGCCGCTGGATCTCCCTCTTAAGAGTGTAACAACGGTCGGTATCGTGACCGTGGTCACGGTGATATCGGCAATACCTCCGGAGATCCCTCCTCGCCGGATCCGTCCTCATCTATTGGGGAGGCTCCGGCAGTAATCCGGCCCTCGTCGTCGCGGCCAGAACTTCCATCATGGGGGCGTTGAGCCGCGTGTAGTGTGCCCGCAGGGGGCCTTCCTGTCTGGGGAGGGCTCGGGCGGGGCCTTGGGCCGGGGCGAACTCGCGCGTCGGGCCAGGACGGTCTTGCGGGCGTTGCGCCACCAGCTCGCGCCTTGGTTGGGTCAACCGGTCGCGACCTCGGTGCCCCTCTTCCTGCCTCGGCCGAGCATGGGACCGGGGCTCGGCTTGGGATGGCTTCGCCGAGGGGAATAGGGCCTTCGTGCCGAGAGTCTCTTCGGCCAACGCATGCCTCTCCACCATAGCAACCAACGCTTCGTAGTCGGCCGGCGGATCCCGGAGCAGGGATTTATGGAGGCTCCGAGTCCGCAACCCCGTCTTGAAGGCCAGCATAAGCACCTCATCGCCGCACGTCACCACCGCCCGTCTCTCATCCTGAAAGCGGCGGAGGTACCTGCCCGTTGTCTCTCCCTCCCCCTGGACTATTGTGTTGAGATAGTCCAAGGGCTTCTTTTTCGTCCGTCCGGCCTGGAACTCTTGGTAGAACTTGTGGGATAGCTCGCCAAAGCTCCCAACGGACCTCGCGGGTAAGCCGAAGTACCAGTCCAATGCGGTGTCCCTCAGGCTTTGGGAGAAATGCCTGCATAGGAACGCCTCATCCACATCCTGCGCCTCCATCGCCCCCCCGGTACTGCTGCACGTGAGTGAGGGGGTCGCCTCTCCCATTGTACGTGGCCAGGTGAGGGGGTTTGAACCTTATGGGCATTGGGGTGGACGTGATCCACCGTGCAAGCGGTGTGGCCTCCTCCGGATAGGTAGGGCGATCGGGCGCATCCCCTCTCCGCCACTTGGGGGTCCGGCTTCGGTCGCGCCCCGGCCGCCGACGGTCCTTCGGACCCGGGGAGTGGCCCGACGGTCGTCCGGTGGGGCTCCTTCCTTGGGTCGAGGATTCGACGAGTTGCAGGCTATGGTTCTCCCAGCGCCAGCGCCTCTCGGCCAGCTCCCCTCGGGCCTCCATCCGTTCTTGATTCTCCCGAAGAAGCCTTTCGTGCTCGGCGGTTAGGAAGCGTAGTTGTCGACAAACGGCTTCCTCGCGCAGGGAATCGGAGGGGTGGTGTAGGCGATGCAGGCTGCCTCCTCCTGGCGGGGACCTGGTCAGCAACGGGTCCCGCCCGTCCCCGAGCCGCCGACCCGTCGCCGTTACATCCAGGATTTCTCGATTGCTCCTGTTTTCCCTCCTTAGCCTCTCGCGCTCCGTGACGATGAGGCGGAGTTGGCGGCGAGCGGCTTCTTCGTCCTGGTAGGCCCTTTGGGCGGTCTCGGCCGCCTCGTCCACACGCCTTTACGCGGTGGCCGCCTCCCCCAGGCGCCTCCACCGTCGCGCAACTTTTATCTTATCTTCCAGGAGCCTCTGCTGTGCTGCAATCTCCTCGGCGAGCCCCCTGTTCTCCCCCTCCTCCTCGAACTGAGGGTGGAGATTCCGCCTCACGTTCTGGGGCTCCGAGGGTCCGGGCTGAGGCTCCGTTCCCGCCGTCGGATAGCCTCCCCTGGCCTGAGTGACGGCTTCGAAGCTCTTCAGGACGGCGTGGGCCGAAGTATGTTCAGTTTCGGTGCCCATCCCCAGAAGGGGGTCGGACGCCGGGGTGATTAGCAGAGAGAACGGTTCCTGACCCACGGGATCTTTGCCGTGGTCAGGGTTCTGAGAGATCAGCATGGAGTCTAACATGGGTGTGACCCTTCGTTCCCACAGACGGCGCCAATTGTTACGAGGTGGAACTCGCGTATAATGAATTTGTATAGTGGAGAACCAAGGGCACGGTGGTTATGTTGAGAAGAGGGTTTAGGTGGGCTGTTTAACAAGTGATTAGTGGGGTGAAGAGGTTGGACTTGCCGCCGGGGGTGGCCTCGGAGTCGGATGTCACCGGAGACGGCGGAGGAAGATTGGATAGCTGGATACTGAAGTTGATGTCGACCAAGGGGCGAGCTTCCCTGCAGCACGAGCAACTCGTCAGAAGGGCGGGGTTGGGGTCCAAACCTTAGCCCCTCCGATGCCTAAGTCAGTAATAGGACTTAAAATGGGGCTAGGCATGCCGGTCGGACTAAAGGTGCGTCGACCGTACCCGGCGAGCTATAGGTGGGAGAACAAAGATATGGACGACCTTTGCTCTCGTGTGTGAATAATAGATTGAGAGAGAATTTGGCAACCCCCTCACCGTAAGGGGAGAGGGGGTATTTATACCTGACGGAAGATGACTAGGCATGCTGAGCTGGCTCGGTTGTCAGCGGAAGCTTCGGATAAGGATGTCAGGGACAGGAGTGCCTGACCTGCTTTTGTCAAACGGCGCGACGGCCAGGGGGTGCTTTTGTCGATATGTCAGGGCCGAAAGCATTAACTGTCAGTCGGCTCAACCGCCAGGGGGTGCTTTGTCAGACGGTCGGGTGGCGTATTGTTGGATATGGAAGACGTTTGTACACCCTTGTGGGGGATGTACGAGGGAATACGGACCTCGAACGTCGCGTACACGAAGTCGTGTGCAAAGGGAATCTGTTCCCTTGCGGAGAGGATCTCTGGATGAGTAGGAAAGTCGCATTATATTTGCATAAGTGCATGCGACATATGGCTTATAAAGGGGGAATATCTTAAGCTTATGTTGTACCATGCATATGGTACAACTTAAGCTTATAATGTGCCATATATCATGGTACACCTTAGTTAAATTGTTCCAAAGGAACAATTTACCCTAAAATAACTACCTTGGGGGCTATAAATAAGACCCAAGGGTAAGCCATTTCTTACATTTTTGCATGGCATTCTTGCATGCATTTTCATCCTAGCGAAGCTCTGCCGAAATACTTCCTCTCCCTCTATCCAAGTTCTTAATCTAAAGTAGAGATTTAGATTGTGGATTTAATAGCCTTACTCCGTTCGTGAGAAGACTCGATCCGTCGTGGCGAATCCGAAGGCAAAGTTCCGAGACTACCGTGCCGCATACGCAAGCGTAAGTCTCAACTTTAATTATCGATCCTAACTCTGTTTTGGCAGGATCCAACACGTATGTGTCAATCGTGTCCTTATCTTAGGTTGTTTGTCGTTGGTGACGCACTAAAGGTCGGGCTATGCTATCCCGGGCGTCGTGGTGCATGAGGGCCGGCCGGGTCGACAGGCTCGGGGGCTGCTCGGCCCGGCCGCGCGTCCTGGTCAGTCGTGGGTTGTGGGCCGCTGGAGCGGAAGGATACGCACAGGAGCATGTCAGCATATCCGGCGGTATTGTCCGGGGTCTCCCCAAGCGCCTTGCCCCTGGCGGGCCGGGCAACTGCGGTTGCGTGCCTTGGCCGGGTGGGGGGAGTGCTGTGAGGCGCGACCGTTCCCGCGTAGCTTCGGTCTTCCGGGGTGGAGGCCCTTTCACGTAGGGGAGAGTTAATGGGGTGTGTCATCGGATCTGGGCGGGAGTCGGACTTTTACGATCTTTAGGTCGTAACAGAAGTGATCCAAACTAAGGTGATTTGATTTATTAAATTATTTTTATTTGCCAAATTTGGTATTTATTTCCATCCCTACACCGTACACTCGGTGGAAATAGCAGGCCTCCTTCAACAATACCCCAGTCAGGTTGGTGCCAGATAAGACCATTAGACCCTATCCATTTGCTCCTATGAATGGACAAGAGGGGAAAAAAGACTAACTCGTTAAATAAATGTGTTCGGTCCGATTGTTATAGAGCAAACTGCAGGTTACACAGTTTTACATACGGTCGTGCTGTATATCCGCACAGCTGTGTCAATATCTAGAAACCCTAGTACATCCAGAATTGAGTTTTAATCTGGTCCATTGACTTCTAATGAGTTTAAATCAGATGGACGTGATCTAAAACTTCTTCTTCTAACCATGGATGGACTCCCATGAAATAAATACCTATAGATACACCTTTTGACAACTACGCGGCACAAACGAAGGGAATTGAGAAGAATTCCTTGCGTCTTCAATGGAGAAGCTGATCTTTTTCCGATGATAATCGACGAAAGTTCTTCGAGGTGACTACAAGCTTTTGGGTTTCCTTTCACTTAAAAAGAAAATCAAAACTTCAGAAGGTATCCCCAGGCATGTCTCCAATATATAGATAAACTAGAAATAACCCGTGCACACAGTGCACGGAGAAAAAACCCGACGAACAGGATGCGATGCACGCGCACAACCGAGAAGGAGCGAGAATTGTGGGTGTGTGTGCCGGTATCATATGGAGCTAAAAGGTGCAAAAAACCAAGTTGAAAATGAAAAAAACATTGGGGTGGGAAACATGTAAATAAGTGAGTTGGGGTTTTTTTTGGGTTTTTACGGGGAACGGCAACCATGTAAATAGAGAGAATTACACTTTTGCCATTGTCCCATATGGCGATGTGACATTGCCACATGGTACATTGGCAATGTTGTAATTCCCCCCTTTTAATATATAGACTAGAAATAACCCGTGCATATAGTGCACGGGAACACAAAAACCCCGCACCCAATCAAGACACATGCCTCATACGGGTGTTCCGCTGGGGTGCAAAACCGGATGCAAATGGAAAGAGTGGGTGTGGCTGTGGGTATTGTCTTGGGGTTTTTGTTTTTTTATTGGGGGTGGGGTTTTTGTTTTGGTTGTTGATTGGGTTTTTGGGGATGATGTGGGTGGGTTTTTTGGTTTCCTTTTGGGTGGTTATTAGGCTACCGGGGGATGGTTGATGGGACATTGCCACATGGAACAGAGCACATCAATCACCCCTCCTCATATGTAATACAGAGTTTATCCCTTGAGAGAGAGAGAGAGAGAGAGAGAGAAGGATCTATCCACTTATTTGCTAAAATTAAAAATAAAAACGACATTGTTGTAAACGTGGTGGCTATGGAATCCATAGCCCTGTATTTATAGCAATAGGGTTATATAATGGGTGGATACCCACTAACGGGTTGGGCCACCCAAAGTCCGTTTATAACACTTCTCCTTATCCATCCATTGTTGTAAGCCATGATGAACACTTCAGGGTTCATAGAGCTTATCTGATCATGGGTCTATGGATACTTCTGGATCCCAAGTTTTAAGAGCACTTGCCTCGTTAAAACCTTTGCCAAGGAAAACCCAGTGGGAAAACCCAATGGCTAAGGGAAAAGAGTACAAGTCTCTGTAACTTCCCCTGATCGATGGATAACATCAGGGGTGGATACTTCTGGATCCGGAGTTGATGTGGCTGCCTCGTTAAAACCTTTGGCTATGAAAAACCCAGTGGGAAAAACCAATAGCCAAGGAAAAAGAGTACATCACTACATTAACTCCCCCTGAAAAGCACACGCTTCAGGCTTGTAAATCTCTCAACTGTCTCATCCCAATCCCTAGTACAAGTTTTCTAAAGGTGCTGCGAGGTAAAGCTTTAGTAAATAGATCTGCCAGGTTGTTGCAAGACTGGATCTGCTGGATGTCGATCTGGTTGTCTACTTGCTGTTCATGCATCCAGAAAAGCTTGGGGGAAATGTGCTTCGTCCTGTCACCTTTGATGTAGCCACCTCGTAGTTGAGCGATGCCGGCAGCATTGTCTTCATACATGGTGGTTGGTCCAAGATCTCCCGTCTTCAGGCCGGTGGTCTTGAGGATATGGTGGATGATTGATAGAAGCCAAAAGCATTCTCTGCTAGCTTCGTGGATCGTAATGAGCTCGGAGTGGTTGGATGAGGTCGCTGTCGATGTCTACTTCACGGATCTCCATGAGATGGCCGTCCCACCGTACGTGAACATGAAACCGGTATAGGACTTTGCGGTGTGTGGGTCGGACCTGTATCCTGCATCTGCATAACCGACTAAGTCGGAGGGTACACCTTTCTTGAAGTATAGTCCCATGTCCATAGACCCTTGGAGGTAGCGCAGAAGTTGCTTCACTCCGTTCCAGTGGCGCTTTGAGGGCGCTGAACTGTATCTGGCTAGTAGGTTAACTGCGAACGCTATATCGGGACGCGTGCAGTTTGCCAGGTATAGGAGTGCTCCAATTGCACTTAGGTAGGGTACTTCAGGACCCAGTGTTTTCTCCCCTTCTTCCAGTGGTCGGAAGGGGTCTGTATCAACATCCAATGATCTAACGACCATTGGTGTGCTAAGCGGATGACATTTGTCCATAAGAAAGTTTTTCAGCACTTTCTTTGTGTATGTCGATTGGTGTAACAGGATTCCTCTGCTTAAGTGTTCAATTTGTAAGCCTAGGCAGAACTTTGTTTTGCCAAGGTCTTTCATCTCAAAAGTCTGTGTGAGACTTTTGGATATCTCACCTATCTCTTCAGGCGATCCGATGATGTTCAGGTCATCTACGTAGACAGCAATAATTATGAATCCTGTTCCCTTTGCTCTTATGAAGATGCAAGGGCAGACTTCATTTGTTGTGAATCCGTGTTGCACTAGGAATTCACTGAGTCTGTTATACCACATTCTACCTGACTGTTTTAGACCATACAGTGATCTTTGTAATGCCCTGTATAGCTACTGCACAAGTACTAGGGGGGTGAATAGTACTTTAAAATAATCAAGAGAGCTATTCCTAATTATTGTGCAATTCACAAACAACAATGCGGAATAACTACAATCAACAAGAAACAATGCAAACGCAAACAAACAATTTAATGGGTTCGGATCCACCCAAGTCTCCCCGACTTGTTACCGGTGATCCTACGTCCCAGCCACCCTGATCCCCTCCGGATACTCTGTAGGATCTAAATAGGGCCTAGAGAGGGGGTGAATAGGCCGATGACCAAATTATCGCAAGATAAAAATAATTAAGTCTAATTAAAACAGATGAGTAAAAGCAATAGTAGAGCAGATAAGATCACAACCAGATCAAGCAGATGACTCAGAAGATTTACGTGGTTCGGTCTCCCAAGACCTACATCCACCCCAGAACAACATCACTAAAATTGATTCTTTAAGCAGTTACAGTCACACAAGATTAGAGCCCCAACTCTAACCACGCTGACTAACCCTAGCTCACCAAAGCCCAAAAAGAATAACAATATAATGATGCTCTCTCAATCCGATATTCCCTAACAACTCGGATTTCCCAAAACAATATGTGGAAGAAAGTGTCAACCAAAATCTCAACGACAAATACAATAATGTATTCACAAAAATATAAGTTCAAGATTTTAGAAAGCTTATTTGTGAAGATCTCTCTGGTTGTCTTCTTTCAGCACATCAGTAGCTTCGCAACGCTTCTTACGAAATGATCATCGGATGTCTGTAGAAGAAGTAGTCGCTGTCCCCGTGGAAGAGTCGGTATAAGTTCCTCACTCCAAACGATCTCATTTGCTGCACAGGAGGAACTAGCTACTGAACTTGGTGTCACTGCGTCGAGGATGAAGTCAGGAATCCAACGCTTCTTGCAGAACTCAATTTGGATATCTAGAACTCCACTTATTGATGATTTTGTGAAGAGTGTACATGGGTTTATATAGGATCAGGCTTAACGGGTTTTGTTACTGTTCCAAGGGATCCGGTACGAGGCGGCTACGCGGGTCAAACCCGCGTTAAATTCACCGTCCGAAAAATCGGCATGTCGGCAGCCGTCGTATGAACAATATCGTATATCGATTTTTCAGTGTATTTCTGACGTATTCCACCGTATTTTGGCATCAAATAAATCCCAAAAATTCTGAAAAAATTCTCAAAAATCCCAGAGCCCCATATATACATGTTAGAATTGTTTCACCTCATTCCACCACTTGTAGAAAAAGTTTATTCTTTGTATACTCTGTATTTTCTCGTATTTCCCCGTATTTGGACTTCAAACAATTTCCATAAATCCTGAAAAATTCCCATGCTATTTGTAGCCTATGATTAACTCTAGGGTAGAGTTTCATAGCTATACTCTCTTATTTGGGCAGCTTGTGTAAATCTAAATGAAGTTTTAGCTCCGTATTTCAACGTACTTGAGTACGTGCATGTGTAACTTGAGCAATCATGACTGTAGGGACCTGTGACACACTCAACAAACAGATTAGAACAGTTCAGTAGGGGTTTTTATCATCAAACATAGGCTAGGAGGCTGTTGCCAACATACTCTAGCTAAACCGCTAGAGATTTCCTTTAGCCCACTTGCGGAAACCCCACAAGTGCAATCGACCTACAGTCGATGTCCGTGAATCCCACAACTCGGGATCACGCAAAACATCTCTCACAACCGAGAGAAACACTTACAATGAAATATGAAACACTTGCCAACAAAAATCCTATGCCTTGAGTAAACTTACAATATTAGGGCAAGGGGGATTTTGATGGAGGAGAAGTCACCAAACCCTAGCTCCAAGAAGTTGACCAGCAATGGAAGCCTAGGGATGAGATGGAGACTTGGAATCAAGCTCCCAGCTTGAATGGCTCACAATGAGAGAATCTCTCTTGAGGAATTAGGGCTCAAGAACTTGAGGGAGAGATTCTTGTGAGAAGAGAGAGCTTGGAAATAGAGTTGATTGCTCTTCTCTTTTGATCTGAAAATATCTCTAGTATAAGGCTTAACCCCTTCAAGAAATGAATCAGGGTTATATTTATAGGATCAAGAAAAATCGAGTTCAAATGAATCCCAACGGTCATATTTCTGAAGCTGTTAGTCGGTCAAAGAAGGATGACGGACCGACTAGATCATAATCTAGTCGGTCGGTCAATGAGCATGGACCGACTAATCGATTGACAGCCAAGTTAATGAATTCAGGGAATATAGAACTAGTCGGTCTAAGAAGACTTGCCAACCGACTAGTTTGGCAACTAGTCGGTCGGTGAGTGTTCTTTGACCGACTAAGAGTTGAAACTCATAGGCTGTATACAAAGATAACTAGTCGGTCTAAGAACAAATTCCAACCGACTAGTTTCTCAACTAGTCGGTCGATGGATGTGCTTTGACCGACTAATGATAAACAGTAGCTCGGGCAGGGAAATGAAAGACAAAACTAGTCGGTCTAAGAAGGAATCCAAACCGACTAGTTTGACAACTAGTCGGTCGGTGAACCTTCTTGGACCGACTAACTGTAAACAGTGCCAGGCTGAAATTTGAGCAATGCATTCTAGTCGGTTCATGAAAGATTGTCGACCGACTAGATCACAATCTAGTCGGTTGGTTCTTCTTCTTGAACCAACTAAGATGCACGAGAAGCCGCAAAATGAAGCATGAAGCTTCGTGAAAGTTCCTATGGGCTTCTAAGATTATCCTAGCTCTAAGATATGATCGTTATGAAGATTATAATGTAAGACCTACTCAAGACTTAACATTCTACGAAATGAAGCTAGAAGACTATAAAATAAACTGGACGAACCGTCTTCAAAGCTTCAATCCGAATTTCTCGACTTCAATAATGATCCTTGAGCTTCAACGAAGCTTCAGGCACACGATCACGTGCTTTAAGAAGTCGTGAGACGTCGCTTTAGATGTGCATGGAAGTTTGGCGACGATATCCATAACTGCGCTCACAAAGAGTTAGTTCACGATATTTATGTTTGCTCATCACCAAAACCAAATCCGGGGAATCAATACTCATCATTCTCCCCCTTTTTGGTGATGACAAACCAACATAAATAATAATCAATAATAATGAACTAAATGAGATATACTTACTCCCCCTGCATTGATGACACACTAGTTCCATATGAAATAATAAACATACGCATCAATCAGGCGAGAAAAGTAAAAATACAAATCCAATTATCGAAATTTAGGATTTGAAATCCATATTTATATCTTAACTCCCCCTGAATCTAACATATCAAATTAGATTCATGCTAAATTATCATTTAGCAATGCCATTATTAATTCTCCCCCCCTTTGGCATTATCCAAAAAGAGCAGGAGGAAGTCAATGACAACAAATCATGGCCAAACAATACATTAAGCACGGGAGTCGAAGAATACGACCGCGGTCCATATGACACCAATGTAAAATACGAAGAAAATCAAAGCGTGTCAATGAGACCATAGTCGAAAATCGAAAAATGAAATCATCAAAATACCAAATGTAAATTCACTTATTGATGAAAGGAATTTACTCTCCAATATCAATATTTTTAGCTATATTAGTGCATGGAAAACAATTCTATGTTTTCATACAACTAAAGCTATTAAATTAAAATAAGCGTCGAGCGACGAAATCAATATCAGAGTCAGACATATAATGTGCACATATGAATGAACCATCAGAAGAGCGGTGCACATCATACAACACCAAAAGTCACAACACCAAAAGTCACAAAGGGTAAGCATACCAAATCTAAGTGAAGTGTGCGATGTGAGGTGACAAGGTGATAAAAGCAATATGAATATCATCATAAAACTTTCAAAGAAAATGTCATGCCAAAAGTAGATAGAAACTTCATAAAACTTATGGCATACATAATTCTAGCACACTAGGATACTAATTGAAACTAAGTTCAAGAGAACCAAAGTACTAGCATGCATTCAACACACATGAAAATCAAATGTAAGAACATACTTACAACATTAAGCTCCCCCTACTTTGGTGCATCACTTAAGCACCATCAACTCCGTTTGAATGAAAGTCTTCGCAAATCGAGGAGTTGGTAGGGTTGATATTCCAAAGTGGATTGAACCTAGAAAATATCATTTTGGTATCCAAAAATCTTTTTGGATCCAATGGGTTAGACAACAAATTTGTAATCCTAAAATTAATGTAACCCATAAACTAATGTAAGCATACACAATTGAATGCTCTACACATGAAAATCCTAAACACATTGATTTACTAAAAATCAAGCAATAGAAATCAAATTCAATTTGAATTTAAGTTTCTAACAAAACATGAGCATCAAAATCAATGTGCAAACAAAAGAATAAGCTAATTCTAAAAACAAATGCTTTGGTACCCATAATATGAAAATAGACACATGGTACCATGCATTGAAGGGTCAAAGGAAACTAACCCTTCGGAAACCAAGTCCAAGAGGACCTTGACTTCCCAATATAATCATCATTCAAAATAATATCATTAATATATGATTTCACATACATACCCTTAGCATGATTGCTAGTGTTCTTAGGACCCCAAATAGTGTAAATTTTGGGAATCCTCTTCCTAGTGGTTGCATGCACAAAAGGTTGAATTCTACGTGGTGCATGTGACCTAGGAGCATGAGTTCTAGCAAGAGCATGATGATGGGCATATGATTCATGATGAGGTGTTACATACATATGTGGATGAACATGAGATGTGTATGCAAGAGGATGATCATGAGAATAAGCATGAGTATGAGTACGTGCATGTGAGTGTCTCATATGAGTGTTTGTACGTGCTCGTGGGTGCGGAGCACAAAAATCATCATTAGTATGAACCGGTGGAGTAGGATGTGTGTTCCTACGTGGCATAGCATTTGTGTACAAAAATGCATGACCCCTCTTTGGAGGTCCACCCAAAGTGGGTTTCTTTCCAATCGGGGGTGTGTACGAAGTGGAAGCACCGGAGGATGGCCTCACTAAATCTATAGTTACTTCACTATAGGAGGTGCGTGCATTGGATGCACTTGCCTTAGAATAACTAGGGCCAACACGATGGTTTACCGGTAGTTGATTCTTTGGCAAATCGTCCAAAATGTCCTTCCCCTTATTGAGTCTCTCAACATTGGAGGACATGAGCTCAAATTTCTTCGAAATTGAAGAAATAGTAGCATTCAAAGTGGATGCATGTGTGGTGAGCTCGTGCACTTGGGATTTGAGAGCCTCATTCTCAATGCCCAAACTAGTGTTTTGAGATTGAAGATTTTCAATCTCAAGATCGTTACTATCCACAACGGACACACGATCAAGTTGAGATTTGAGGGACTTCACCTCATTTCTCAACATGCCATTTTGAGTAAGCAAACTTGCTTTCTCATTGGCGAGTGTCTCAACAATGGTGTCATTGTTAGAGGTGCTACATGAAGATGTGTTAGTGAGCCTAGCAATTTTATCTTTAGCATCACAATATTTATGCCCAAGCTTTTGATATTTATCAAATAATTGTTTAAGATCATCCATTGTTACCTCTTCATTGTCGCTATCATCGGAGGAGGACCCATCCTCGCTTTCATCGGAGGAGGACTTTTGATCACGTTCCTCTCTTTCCATGAAGCACATGTGTGCTTTCTCCACACGTTCATCATCCGACTCTCCACTTGAAGAGTCCTCTTCGGAGTCGGTGAAACCTACAAATCCCTTCTTGTGCTTTCGAGACTTGTCGTACTTTGACGCCTTCCATTTCTCCTTGTGTTTGTTGAGAGGACAATCCGGCTTGATGTGTCCTGGATTGTTGCATTTATAACACACGGGAGTAGAAGCATTAGTCGAAGTAAATTTTGATTTATTCTTAAACTTACCTTTTCGGAAGAATCGGTCGAGCTTCTTTGCCAACTTGGCCAAAGATTCTATGTCCGAATCGTCTTCCGATTCTTCATCATCGGTAGATGTGGATGGAGCGGCCTTGTATGCAATTGCCCTTTTCTTAGGCACGTCTTGCTCCAAGTAGGACTTCATCTTGTCTTGCATCTTTAATTTGCTATCCCTGCGTACCTCATAAGACATCAAGGTACCCATTAATTGAACGACGGTATATTTATTCATATCGTTACCTTCCTCGATGGCGAAGGTACGCTTCTCCCAACAAGAAGGAAGTCCATCGATAATCTTTGAGACTTTCTCCTTTTGGGTGTAAGTCTTTCCAAGAGCCTCTAACTCATTGGTAATGTCAACGAAGCGAGCATAATACTTCTTCATCTTCTCACCCTGTTACATATGAAATAACTCGTAATCTTTATTTACAACAGTGAGTTTAGAGTCTCTTACCCTACTCGTTCCTTCATGCAATATGAGGAGTGAGTTCCAGATTTGATATGCACTCTTACATGTGCATATCTTGCTGAAGTCTTCGGGCTCCAATGCGCATTGCAAGACATTCATTGCCTTGAAATTGTTTACCTCCGTGGCGACCTCCGCGGTAGTCCACTTCGTGAAATCTTGTTCGGTGGGCTCGACATACTCCGTCAACGTAGCTCTCCAAAGTGAAGCGCTCCGGAGGAACGTTTCCATCCGGCATTTCCAGTACCCATAATTGGTACCGTTGAAGAAGTGAGGCTTAGTCGAGGAGTGTCCTTCCATCACCGAAGAAGCACCTTCACGATGCTTGAATACGATGTAGTCGTTGTTCGTCATAGCTATGAACCTTAGCTCTGATACCAAATGTAATGCCCTGTATAGCTACTGCACAAGTACTAGAGGGGTGGTGAATAGTACTTTAAAATAATCAAGAAAGTTATTCCTAATTATTGTGCAATTCACAAACAACAATGCGGAATAACTACAATCAACAAGAAACAATGCAAACGCAAACAAACAATTTAATGGGTTCGGATCCACCCAAGTCTCCCCGACTTGTTACCGGTGATCCTACGTCCCAACCACCCGGATCCCCTCCGGATACTCTAGCTAAACCGCTAGAGATTTCCTTTAGCACACTTTCGGAAACCCCACAAGTGCAATCGACCTACAATGGATGTCCGTGAATCCCACAACCCGGGATCACGCAAAACCTCTCTCACAACCGAGAGAAACACTTACAATGAAATATGAAACACTTACCAACAAAAATCCTATGCCTTGAGTAAACTTACAATATTAGGGCAAGGAGGATTTTGATGGAGGAGAAGTCACCAAACCCTAGCTCCAAGAAGTTGACCAGCAATGGAAGCCTAGAGATGAGATGGAGACTTGGAATCAAGCTCCCAGCTTGAATGGCTCACAATGAGAGAATCTCTCTTGAGGAATTAGGGCTCAAGAACTTGAGGGAGAGATTCTTGTGAGAAGAGAGAGCTTGGAAATAGAGTTGATTGCTCTTCTCTTTTGATCTGAAAATATCTCTAGTATAAGGCTTAACCCCTTCAAGAAATGAATCAGGGTTATATTTATAGGATCAAGAAAAATCGAGTTCAAATGAATCCCAACGGTCATATTTCTGAAGCCGTTAGTCGGTCAAAGAAGGATGACTGACCGACTAGATCATAATCTAGTCGGTCGGTCAATGAGCATGGACCGACTAATCGATTGACAGCCAAGTTAATGAATTCAGTGAATATAGAACTAGTCGGTCTAAGAAGACTTGCCAACCGACTAGTTTGACAACTAGTCGGTCGGTGAGTGTTCTTTGACCGACTAAGAGTTGAAACTCATAGGCTGTATACAAAGATAACTAGTCGGTCTAAGAACAAATTCCAACCGACTAGTTTCTCAACTAGTCAGTCGATGGATGTGCTTTGACCGACTAATGATAAATAGTAGCTCAGGCAGGGAAATGAAAGACAAAACTAGTCGGTCTAAGAAGGAATCCAAACCGACTAGTTTGACAACTAGTCGGTCGGTGAACCTTCTTGGACCGACTAACTGTAAACAGTGCCAGGCTGAAATTTGAGCAATGCATTCTAGTCGGTTCATGAAGGATTGCCGACCGACTAGATCACAATCTAGTCGGTTGGTTCTTCTTCTTGAACCAACTAAGATGCACGAGAAGCCGCAAAATGAAGCGCGAAGCTTTGGGAAAGTTCCTATGGGCTTCTAAGATTATCCTAGCTCTAAGATATGAACGTTATGAAGATTATAATGTAAGACCTACTCAAGACTTAACATTCTACGAAATGAAGCTAGAAGACTATAAAATAAACTAGACGAACCGTCTTCAAAGCTTCAATCCGAATTTCTCGACTTCAATAATGATCCTTGAGCTTCAACGAAGCTTCAGGCACACGATCACGTGCTTTGAGAAGTCGTGAGACGTCGCTTTAGATGTACATGGAAGTTTGGCGACGATCTCCATAACTGCGCTCACAAAGAGTTAGTTCACGATATTTATGTTTTCTCATCACCAAAACCAAATCCGGAGAATCAATACTCAACAATCTTTGGAGTTTGACATAATAGACGTCCCGATGTCTTTCTGTCATTTTTGTCGGTAGTTTATATCCATCTGGGATTTTCATATAGATGTCCTTATTTATATTTCCATATAGGTATGCAGTCACAACGTCCATGAGCTGCATATCCAGGCCTTCCTTTGTAGATAGGCCAATGATGAAACGGAAGGTGATCGCATCCATAACCGTGGAATAGGTATCGTCATAGTCTATTCCTGGCCATTGGGAGAAGCCTTGTGCAACAAGGCGTGCTTTGTAGCGCACGATCTCATTATTCTCGTTTCTTTTTCTCACGAATACCCATTTATATCCCACAGGTTTAACACCCTTTGGTTTGAGGACTACAGGTCCAAAAACTTTGCGCTTCGAGAGTGAGTTCAGCTCTACTCCTATTGCCTCGTTCCACTTTGGCCAATCCTCTCTGTGTTTACATTCTGCTAGAGAGCGTGGATCGGTCTCATCGTCGTATTCAGTGACGTGAGTGGCAATAATGAGCGCGAAGTTATCATCGATGATTGTGCTTTTTTCTGTCCAGTACCTCCCCAATACGTACATAATTTAATGATATTTCTCCTGCATTTTCCTCTTCAGGGGTTGGTAGGAAGGGAGAGGTAGCTGGGCTGAGCTCAGCATCCTGTGGTGGTATCGTTATTATTGCTCCAGGATTTTTCCTCTTTCGAGGGTTCTTATCTTTGGAGCCTGGGGGTCGTCCTCTCTTTTGTTGAGGTACGGCCGCTTCTGCTGCAAGTGGATTGCATCCATCTTTGGGTATGTCAATCCTAGCTGGCGTATTTACAGCAGGGACGTGTGATCTGACAATCTTCTGGTTGTCAGTAAATTTGTCCGGTAAAATGTGAACTGTGTTTTGAATTTGAAGGATCTTCAGGATCTCATCTTCATATTGGTTTGTACGCGGATCAAAATGGGATAAAGTTTTTGTATCCCATGAAATGGTCTTTGAAGCTTCTGGCTTCTGTATGTTAATGCCTAGTTTGGGAAAAATGCTTTCATCAAACTCACAATCTGCTAGACGTGCCTTGAAGGCATCCCCGTGAGGGATTCTAGGTATCTAATGATCGATGGTGAGTCGAAACCAATGTAGATACCTAGTCGCTGTTGAGGACCCATTTTGGTCCTCTGTGGTGGTGCTATGGGGACATAGACAGCACATCCGAATATCCTCGGGTGAGAGATATCCGGCGGGTTCCCATAGGCAAGTTGCATCGGAGAATAAGATTGACTACCTGACGGTCGTAATCTTATTAGTGATGCAGCGTGCAAGATGGCATGTCCCCATGTATTCACTGGCAACTGGCATTGCATCAACAATGGACGAGCAATCCATTGTAGTCTTTTTATAAGAGATTCGGCTAACCCGTTCTGGGTGTGAACATGAGCTACAGGATGTTCAATTTCTATGCCGGTTGCTTGGCAGTAGTATAGGAAGACTTGTGATGTGAATTCCCCAGCATTGTCCAGATGCAATTTCTTGATCTGGTTATCTGGGAAATGTGCCCACAACTTTATGATTTGTGCCAGTAGCTTTGCAAAGGCTACATTGTGGGTGGACAGGAGGCACACATACGACCATTTGGAAGATGCGTCAATCGGTACCATGTAGTACCGAAATGGTCCTCTTGCGGGGTGAATAGGCCCGCAAATGTCACCATGTATTCTCTCTAGGAAGCTCGGAGACTTAGAGTCCACCTTCAGGGGGGATGGTCTCGTAATCAATTTTCCTTTGTGACAAGGGGGACAAGGAGATGCACCCTTTCGAAGTAGCTTCAGGCTTTTCGAGTTAATACAACGGGATTGGGATATGATGCGGCGCATCATATTCCTTCCAGGGTGTCCTAGTCTACTGTGCCAGAGTTGGAATTCTGGTTGATTATTGCACTTCTGGTGCTTGAGATTGTTTGCTTCCATTGCTCTTATCCTTGTATGGTAGATACCCGACGGGAGTCCCTCAAAACGCTCAACGGTGGTTTTAGCACCGTCTTTATGAGACGTTACATACATGAATTCTCTGTTTTGTTTACTCACCGTCTCAAGGTGGTATCCATTTAAACGGATATCTTTAAAGCTTAACAGATTTCTATGTGAGCTAGGAGAGAAAAGCGCATCTTTTATTAGTAATTTGTGTTTTGTTGGGGAGCATAAAATGTGCTTCCCCTGATCCTTCAATAATTCCTGATGGACCGGATATTGTATTCACGGTTCCATCGTATTTATCAATGCTTTGGAAAAAGCAGATGTCTTGGAGGATCGTGTGCGTAGAAACACTGTCCATTTGGCATTTGTAATTCATCTAGTTATAAGAGAAAGAATATCGCAGTATAAGGCACAAGAGAAAATATACTACGAATAATTATTCAATGTCTGAAAAGTTCATGCGACATGCTAGAATTAAAACAAGCAGAAAGTAAATTGTTTTTCAAACAAAAATTACAATGCATGGAAAAAGTAGATAATTCCTCAGTCGAGCAGGTCATCGTTTGAGAAGTCCTCAGCGATGAACCGGATTGGTGCCAGGTCTTCTTGTTCCACCAGGTTTGTCTCAGCTTGCTTCTGGCTCGCTTTGTACAAGTCCTGTAGGTGGCGTGGAGTCCGAAAATTCCTGGACCAGTGTCCAGTCATGCCACACCTGTGGCACTTATCTTCCCAGTCCTTTCTGGGGGCAGATGTTTGGCCGTCGTCCTTTCTCTTGGACACATTTTTTTCTTCCCCTCATTGTTGGTTCTGGGAGGGGGTCCTCTAGCCTGCTTATTCATCGCCTTACCCTTCTGGGGTTTGCCTTTGAAGTTGCTCCTCTTCTTCTGGGAGGAGCTGTGATGCGCTTCAGGCGCAGGAGCAGTGCCGGTAGGGCGTGAGTTATGGGTGGCCAGAAGGAGGTCTCTATTCTGCTCTGCCATCAGAAGGCATGAGAGAAGCTCTAAGTATTTCATGAACTTTCGTTCACGATACTGTTGCATTAGTATAACATCCTTCTCGTGGAAGGATGTATACGTCTTCTCTAACATGCGCTCCTCCGTGACCTTTTCACTACACAACTTCAGGCGTGAGGTGATGCTAAAGAGCGCCGAGTTGTACTCGGTGATAGACTTAAAGTCTTGGAGACGGAGGTTCTCCCATTCATATCACGCTCGAGGAAGTATAACATCTCTCTGATGTTTATATCTGTCCTCGAGGGCGGTCCATAACTCATAAGAGTCTTCCACCGTGAGGTAATCGGCCTTCAGGGTCCGATCGATATGGCGTCTGATATAGATAATTGCTTTCGCTTTATCTATATCAGAAACCTTATCGCCTACAGCGATGGCATGGCTCAGTCCCTGTGCTCGCAGATGGAATTTTATGTCCAACTGCCAGCTTAAGTAGTTCTTGCCTGTAGCATCCAATACGTCGAAATCGACGCTCGCAATTTTGGCCATTTATCTCTCTAGCATGTAAAAAATAGGCAATAATTAGATATTTTTGCAGAAAAATAAATAATTAAGCATTTCAGACACAGATATTTACTGCGTGGATCGGCTAATCACCATATTAATTACAGTCCATACAGTCCCAAAAAGAAATGAAAGTACAACTCGGGAACCCCGTGGGGCCCCTATTCTTCTGGAATGGTCCTTCATCTTCTTGAGGCGTCCATCGACCTTGTAATTTTACAAAAATATCTTCACTACATTTTTCTCTCTTAAAAAAGGAAAATAATGCAAGGGAAATAATGGTGATAACTAGCCGATCCAAAACCACAGCAAATATGAACATTCGTCGCAGACAGAAAAAAAATGCAGCAGGCATTTAATCATCACAGACAGTTTATTCATTACAGGCAATTAATCATCACAGGCAGTTTATAATTGAAGATGAAAATTTTTCGTTTAAAAATTATTGGACCACTAGGCAACGTCAAACACCGTTAGGTTTGTTGACTAACGGCAGAGCGGTCGCAGGATCTTCCTAATTTTTAAACGTTTAAAAATCATATAATCCGAATAAAGTGCGATGAATGAAATTACATGTAATTTGTCCAGATTTTAACGAAAAAAATCGAATTAAATCTGAAAAAACATTTGAAAATAGGAAATTTTCGGGGTGAAACATTAGTTAGGGTTTTGGGATACGTGCGCGCAAGGGGGGACCGTTACAGACGGTAGGGCCCGTCCGCCGCTCCTGGCAGCTGCGGGCGAGGGGGGTCCGCCGCTGCCGGCGGCGGGTTCTGCCCGCCGTCTGCAGGCGGCGGGGGGGAGCCCCGCTGCTGCCGGCGGTGGGTTCTGCCCGCAGTCTGCACGCGGCGAGGGGAGCCCCGCCGCTGCGCCTGCTGCTGCGAGCGGCGGGGTCGTCGCCGCTTCCAGCGGCAGGATCACCCGCCGTTTCCGAGCGGCGGGGGTTGCCCGCACGTCGCTTCGAGCGGCGGCGGGATTTGCGCGGGTTTTTCGCTCGACGGGGAAAAAATCCCCTAGGGTTTAATGATTTTGGGGAGGAAGACGATAAAAAACCAATTTTTGTTGGGAAAAATTCAGTTTTGATCTCCAAAATAGCGTTTTTATTGTAAAAAGTTGATTTTTAACAATAAAAAGGATGATATTTCATTAAACAGTCGATCCGAGTAATTGGATCTAAACATATGCGCACATGAATTTAGATCTAGGGAAAAGAGTTACCTCTAGATCCTACCCGCCGGATCTAGCGACGTTCGGTGAAGGAAGCCCGTGCGCATCGCGTTCGTCCGTCGGCAGGGGTTCGGCTCAGCCTCGAGCGTGCTGATAACGTGTTGTAAACGTGGTGGCTATGGAATCCATAGCCATGTATTTATAGCAATAGAGTTACATAATGGGTGGATACCCACTAACAGGTTGGGCCACCCAAAGCCATGTATTTATCAGACATATATTTCTCAACAAATAGAAGGCAGTGATGGCAGAACACTCTAAAACACCAATAAGAGAAATACCACCGGGTCGACTAATGCCTTTCGAACCATATGCTTGCAAACACGTGGCTCCTAATGGTTTATGGGGCCAAAAGAAGTAAAAAATTGCTGGCCATTAAGTGTATAGCGGAGTCCGATTGACACTACTCATCAAGGTCTGTTATTGCAAAATGTTTAAAAAAACATGTGGCATGATTACCGAAATGACAATAACTGGTATGGAAATTGCAAACCAGGATTACTAGTGGAATCCAAGAAAGCGAGATGGGTGGTGGTAATCTATACAAGGCCTAGAGGTTGTTGACAGAATCTGTTAGAAAATGCAATTCTTAATTAGCTACCTATATTTCCAGAAGACGGATGAAACTTGGAATTAGTCCTTTGAAATATATGAGTCTCGTGTGGAACTGTCATGATGAACCACGTTGTGGTTCCTTGTTATAAATTTAATGCAGTTTTATTTTAGTGAAATGTATTGTATGCTAAGAATTAAATAAATATATCCAAATTATGGCCCCTGGTTGTAATATAGTTACTTTAATGCATGGCCTAATCGGGATGCATACAATTAAAGTCAAATCAGCAAAGGAAATAATATATTAAAGCTCATATAATATCAATTCATGATTATCCCTTTACGATGAGAACAAGCCCACAAAAGTGTGGGTTCTCATTTGCCGCTCTCTTTACGTTGGTCCTTGTTCTAAAGCTATTATTGTCCCATGCATAGAAGGCTAGTTAAGTTTTAAGTGCTGGGTTTGTGGTTGAAGCTTGAAAGTGCACATAGGAATGAAGCTGACAAAACATGCATAAATAAATGATTTTTGGATGGAAAAAAACGACCCATATATGCAACCCAAAGAACTCGGATACAGACTTAATTGCAGCAGCAGCTGGTGTTGTAGCGTAAGACGGTACATGTCTGATTTACTTTCAATGTATTAGTCTAAGTGTTTCAGAGTGTTTTCTCACTACAAAAGCGTTGACCGTGGACTACCCGGTCAACGTGGTCAAGGGGCCGACTTGGGTCCCTTGGGTGCGTCGAGCACGTGCAGACGCGACGCGAATCGGAGTTGCAGACGACGTGGAGCACGTCAGCTGGGCCGGGTCTGGATCCTTGGCCTCAAGGGGGGCTGAGGGGAAGCCTCGGCCCGGTGTGAGATGCTCGGCCTCGGACGGTCGGACGACGAGGGGAAGCCTCGGCGCCTCGTGAGCGGAGGGGAAGCCTTGGCTCGGATGGAAGCGCTCGGCCTCGGTCGGTCGGACGACGAGGGGTAGCCTCGGTCGTCTTGCTTGATGCGCGGCCGGCGTGGAGCGGAGGGGAAGCCTCAGCCCGTGGATCTGACGTCCTCCTGAACAGACGAGAACACTCGTCAGGGGGGCCGGACCTTGGTTCCGGCCAAATCCCCTCCGATGCCTAAGTCAGATGATGATCTGAAAGAGGAGGCTCGGCGGAGACGGTTCGACTCGAGAGGAGATCGGAACGACGTCCTCCGGCGCGAGCGGGGGAAGGAGATGAAATGTGGGAACTAGGTCGTTGATGGAGTACCTTAGGTTTTGTTACCTAAGATGCGGTCCCTTATCCAGTCGTCCTCCTAGCCCTTTTATAGGCCTCCCGTCGTGATTACCCATGACTCACGTCCCTCGTCCGCCCCCGATCGTGCCCCCTCAATCCGCCTCCCCGTCGCCGCTCCCTGCGCCATGCCAGCACCTCCCCATAACGTCCATTAAGTGGTCGCGGGCCTGGGGGAACGGTTATCGCTGGAGTGGGCGAGTGACTTGCGTGTTTTCGGGGTCGGGTCGGATCGCCGTTCGGGGGTCCTCTAGGGGGCCTTGTCGGGCGGGCCTGATCTCGCAGACGGGCTTCTGATCGGTAGTTGAGTTTCTGGGTTCATGTCTTTCGGGCTTCGTTTGGTGGGCTTGGACCTCCCATGATTTCGCGTAGTAGGCTGCGCCTTTGGGCCCATGCTGTTGGGCCTCCGCAAAATAGACGTATCAATTGCCCACATCGGTGGGGCCGATCGGCCTTGGCCGGCTCGGTTCGACCGATGTGACTCCTGGGGTTTCGAGTGGCGCGTCAGTCGAGGCGCGGTCATAAATGAGGGTTATGATGAGGCGGATCGATAGGACTTCCCTTGGCGCCGATTTCGAAACGCCGCCGGCTCTTTGAGGCTTGCCACGCGTTCCTGTCAGGCGTTTCGAATTCGCCCCTGGGTCTTGTATATAAGTGCCCCGGCTGCGTTGATCCCAACTCCTTCCTCGTTCTTCCTTCTGTTCTGGGCTTTCCACAAATTCGGAGTCTCCCGCCGCCTTCGTTTCCTTGTCTTCTCCAAATAAACAAAAAGGTAACTCCTTTCCCATCCTCATTTTATGGCTGCTCTTAGGATAGGTGTCTCTGGCCAAGAGGCGAGGGATCCTCCTGAGTCCAGGCGTGGCAGGCCCCGATCTGTGGGATTCGGTTCCTCCTCGGAGAGCCGTTCACTCCGAGATAGAGGGAAGGGGAAGCTCTTCCCAGATTATGCAGGCGATGATGTGGCGTCGGCTGCCCTGTGGCTTAATGTACCTCCGGTTGTCCTCAGAACGCCATCGAGGACTTCTTTTCCGGCAGCTGCGGAGATTCGGGGAAGGTACCTCTGTCACCCGTATGATGTTCGCGTCCCTTTCATTGACGAGCGGATCTGTCTGCCGAGGAGCAACGAAGTCGGCGTTTACGTCGAGATGTTCTGTCTGGGTCTTCGTTTCCCGCTCCATCCCCTCTTTATCCAAGTCATGGAGTATCTCATGGTGTCCCTTTGCCAGTTTATCCCCTGTTCGGTTGCGGTTCTGACGGGCTTCGTGATGCTCTGCTGCACTCGCGGTCTGGAGCCATCTCTCTCCCTTCTCTTCTATTTTTATCAGATCCAGACGGTCGGTCTAGGGTCATGGCTGCACCTCCGAGCCCGCGCGGGGAGGGAATGCCTGATCGGGCTACCCCACTGGGCGGGGGATTGGAGCTCGGATTACGTCTTCGTAGTCTTCCTTGAGGATGCTCAGATTTTGACAGGTTGGGGTGGGTCAGGTCGGCCTGGCCGAACGCTAACCCTCTCCGAGGCTGATCGGGCGGCCGTCGCGCTGCTGTCGGCCCTCCCTCTGGAGGCGAAGTATATCTGGCATTTGCTGGACGACCTACTCCTGAAGGCCGTCTTGTGGTCTCCGGGTAGGCCGCTTTCCCAGTCCTGGATTGCCCCGTGTCTTACCCTGATTTCGGTTTCGCTTGCAGGTATGGCTGGTCACGAGTTCACCCGCAACGTCGATGAGCTGATTCGGCGAGGAGCCGCTCGGAGCCGAGGCAGCACCTCGGGAAGGGCGTCCCGGCGGACCGTCGAGGAGGAGGTGCTTCGAGCCGAGCCCACCGTGGGCAAGGTGGCGGCCGCGTCGCCCGTCTCTACTTCTGGTAGTCCCCTCCCTGGGGAGGCCGCAAGAGCCGGATCCGTCCCACCGGCCCAGGTGGTGGGGGGTGATGATGGGCCAGGCGCAGCTCCTCTTGTGCCTGGCGCGCCCTCTCTTGTCTTAGAGGGCAGAGGCGGCACGGGGCGGAAGCGCTCCCCCTCGGCGCCTGCCGAGCCTCAGGGAGGGAAGATGATGAAGGAAGGCGCGGATCCCCTTAGTCCGGTGCACTCCGTGCCCCCGGCGGTGGCTGCCGATGATCTTCCAGTGACCCTGACGACCACCCCCGTCGCCGCGGCCTTGCCTTCATCACCGGGAATCGGGGCCCTGTTGGCGAGCTGCTCGGCCTCCCTCGAGGTCACCCCCGGGGACTCGGTGTTTGTCGACCGAGCCTTGGCTCAGCAGTTGGCCGAGGGCTCCGTTCTCCCCAGGGACCGTGGTCTCCTCGAGAGGGTCCCCGCCGACAAGGTGTCAGGACATCTTGGTCTGGATCCTTCAGCAGTTCTGGCTATCTCGCTGTCCCTTTCTTTCCCTCGCTTTCCTCTAGGCTCATGACTTGTCGTTTAGGGTTCAACACTCGCTGTCGAGTCGCAGCGTCGAGCTGTCCGTTTGAGGGAGCTGGAGGAGTCCTCAGCAAAGGCCCACGAGCGGGCTGGGGCGGCGGAGGTAGCTGCAGTGGCGGCCCAGATGGAGTCTCGGCAACTCAAGCTCCGGGTGGCCGAGCTAGAGGGACGAGTGACGACCTCCAAGGAAAGTTGGAGGATGCTCGGCTTTCAGCCGAGGAAGCGGCGGAGTCGTTCCACCTGGAGAGGGAGGAGTTTCAGAGGGAACTGTCAGATCGGCGTCAGGTGGCGCGGTTTGCAGATGAGGTGGAGAGGGGCGTCGTTGGGACTCTGGGGGAGAGGATATTCGAGGTCCTCAGGGAGGCCTTCGGTAAATATGAAGACCTTATCGGCCCCCGGATCGTCGAAGTCGTCCAGTCCTCCTTCCGGGATTGTGCGGAGCGCGTCCGTCAAGCCCCTCCGCCTGTCGATCCCCCTCGATCCGAGCAGGACGAGGTGCCCGAGGATGCGTCCTCTCGAGCCCGGGCCCCCTAGGTCGTCCTTCCCGGCCTGTCATTCTTGTTTTTATCCTCAAATTTTTTAGCATCCGCTTCGCTTTGGCCCGGTCTACTTGAAATGGATCCCTGACCTCACAATCTCCATTGGCTTCTTTACCGGCTCTTTGCTTCGGAGCAAACAATTGCTGATTGCAAGGATGTTCGTTTAAGCCAGCGACTTTGTGTTCTTGGTCGACAAGTTTTGCTCTGCCAGCGTTACCCTAGTTTTCGTGGATGACGAATTTTGTTGTTCGCCGAGAGCGGATTATTTGTAAGGAGGTTTCTCCACTTCGATTTCCTGTAAAAAAGACACACTTTTGTACCTCCGTTAATTTGTTGGAAATGAAATTGACCTACTTGAATTTCCCGCGCATTTTGCTTTGTTGCTGCGACCTCGGTTCCTCTGCTGATGGTGATCGCTCGCCTCTTTTCTCCGGGAGGTCGCCCCTTGCCCCTCGAGTGGGCAAGTCGGTTGTCGTCCTCCATGGCTGGGGGGGCTGCCCCCTGTCTTATGATCAACGGGGTCGGTCAGCGAGGGCGAAGCTCCTCGACTTAGGACCGGTCGGCGTCTGCGCTGGCTGGGGGAATTGCCACCAGACTCACGAGCGATGTAGTCGGTCAGCGAGGGTGAAGTTCCTCGGCTTGGGACCGGTCGGCGTCTGCGCTTGCTGGGGGGATTGCCCCCAGACTTACGAGCGAAGGAATCGGTCAGCGAGGGCGAAGCTCCTCGACTTAGGACCGGTCGGCGTCTGCGCTGGCTAGGGGAATTGCCCCCAGACTTACGAGCGGTGGAGTCGGTCAGCGAGGGCGAAGCTACTCGGCTTAGGACCGGTCGGCGTCTGCGCTGGCTGGGGGAATTGCCCCTAGACTTATGAGCGATGGAGTCGGTCAGCGAGGGTGAAGCTCCTCGGCTTAGGACCGGTCGGCGTCTGTGCTGGCTGGGGGAGTTGCCCCCAGACTTACGAGCGATGGAGTCGGTCGGCGAGGGTGAAGCTCCTCGGCTTAGGACCGGTTTTGATTGACCCCCCGTCTGGCGAGGTGGCGGTCTTCACTCTTATGCACCCTTAGCAAAATGTTGATTCCGTCGGAGATGAGGAAAAGGCAAAAGGAGTGCATTTGTACTCTTAAAGGTCCTATTGGACTAGTACATTTGGAGGAAAAAAAGAAATAAAGCTAGACGGAGGGGTGTGAACCTAGATAATCTCCTCCTGACTAGGCTGCGACTGGGGGGAGGGGTCTTGCCTGCTCACTTTATGATGCGGAGGGGTCCTTGGACGGTGTTGACCATCTTCCCTTTGTCCGGCTGCATGGAGGTTCCTTCTCCGTGGGCCGGCTCATCGGCTAAGTTCCTTGCGTGCCCTCGGCTCATCAACTTCTCAATGTCCTTCTTCAGGTGCCAGCAGTCTTCAGTGTCGTGGCCGTTGTCCTTGTGGTATTTGCAATACTTTTCCCCATTTCCCCCCCCTCTTTTTGTCTTCGGCGGTGGGCGATCAGCGCGCTCTTCTTTCTGCACTTGAGCGAGGACGGCGTCTGGGGTGGCGTCCTGATCACTCCTTATTTTACACCTTTTTTCCGCATGTTTGCATGCCATTTAGATCGCCCAAATCATGTTTTTCACGATATATCGACGATATTGCGATGCTTTTCACGATTTGTTGTTTTTGTCGCATTTCAGGTGATTTGGCGCGATTTGGAGTGATCTCGAGATGCGCTTACTCTAGACGGTCACCAACGACCTCCCCGAGGGGTATTTTGCTGTTGGAGAGGAGCGGAAGAAGAACGGACGTCGCAGGAGCGACGAGGAGGCCAAAATAAGCAGATTGGGCATTTTTTGTGTCTCACTCGGCCGAGTAGAGGAGCCACTCGGCCGACCAGCGAGACACTGCTCGGCCGACCAGAACAGACACAATTTACATGTGCACTCGGCCGAGCACCGAAGACCACATCGGCCGAGTGAAGACATCACGTCCGCCCGAGTGGCGCCCAGATGAAGCCCCTCCAAAACATCCAAGTTACTGTTTTTCGGCTGCCTGAACTTCAGAAGACCCACTCGGCCGAGTGGTAAATCCCGTCCGCCCGAGTGCAGTGAAGCCATCGGCCGAATGACGACAACTCACTCGGCCGAGCCGCCCCCGAAGTAGAGACCCCTGAAGGCCCCGACTTACTGGAAAATTACAGGGTTTCTCACTCGGCCGAGCGACTTTTGTCACTCGGCCGAGTGCGATGCGCTGCCTGTAGCGAAAACTGCGGAAAACAGGCTGTGCAGGGGTATTTTGGTCACGATTTTTGGACGATTTTGAGGGCTATTTAAACCCTGTTTTTACCCTAGTTTGAGAGGGCCTCTCTCTTAGATTTTTTGCAGCTTTTTAGATTAGTTTTTTTAGCTTTGTTCTTGTGATTGGAAAGAAGAAAATATTGGATTTTTGTTGGATTCAATTGAAGAACTCCATTGGTTTGCATCTCTTTTCCTTAAAAATTCTATTTTTATTGCTTATCTCAATATTGTGATGAATTCCATTGCTTATTTCAACGATTATGTTTATGATCTCGCTATGATTTGTGAGTAGTCTCCACGACTTGGGGCGTGGGGATGAACCCTACAAGCCCTATTTCATATTTGTGATAAATTGGTAGAAATTGTGCTAGGATTGTTATTAGGTATTAGATTGGGATCAATTTAATACGGATGGCTAGGTATTCATATCAATTGGGATTTGCAAGAGATTGGATCCCAATTTGATAGGAAACCCTAGAAATCCGAGTTGGGTTGGAGTCGGATTTTCGAAGTATCGGTTTGCAAGCGATTGGACCGATACTAGGATTTCCGGTTACAATTCCATGCCGATACTCGTTTGCAAGAGATTGGACGGGTAGGAACTATCCCAATCTAGATCGTGGACCGAGTTTGCAAGAGATTGGGCTCGGTGCGCGATTGGACGATGACGTTGATCCTAATGCTAGCTTTCCTAGGCTAGGGTTTGCAAGAGATTGGACCCAAACCTAGGATAGCTATAGACCGGCAACAGCGCGAGAGCGTGAGCTTGGTTCTACATTCAGTTGCAACTAGTTCATCCAAATTCTCATCCTAGCAATTTTGATACCGATGAACCGCATTTATGAAATACGGTGAGTAGCGGGGATTCCCCATTCCCTAGACGTTCTTTATTTGATTTGATATTTCCGCATTTTTGTCTGACGATTGTGACAGGATCGCCAAAGGCAAATTTCTCTCTTAAATAGCCAGGTTGATTGGAACAAGCACGGTCACTCGTCCTCCCTGTGTTCGATATCCCGCTCGCTGCTACACCGTGCACTTGCGGTAAAACTACAACCGTTCTCTGGGTGTATACTCGGGACCGATCAAGTTTTTGGCGCCGTTGCCGGGGAGGCGATTGCGTTTGATTCTTTCTCACCCTAGCTATTCTTTTTTTATTATTATTATCATTATTTTTATTTCTTATTTCTTACCTAACCCTTCCACGGTACTAATCATTTCTTTGAAACTCTGTTTCCCCTGTGCATGTACACGAGATCTACGGCGGACCCTGAAGCTTTATTATTTGATCCCGAGATCGAACGTACCGCGCGGAGACTTAGAGCGGAAAGAAGACAAGATTCGGAAGGGCGGTTTATGACCAACCCAGAAACTCCTGAACAATTGGCGGCAAGGATGGCGAGTCTAATTTCTATTCGAGATAGGCTTCGGCCTAAGACATCTTCTACTACCTCATCCATTGCCATGCCGGGGTTGGCGGCTGACAAGAGCTTCGAGCTAAAGACTGGACTAGTGGTTCTGATGCAGCAGGATCTATTTCATGGGAATGCCCATGAAAATCCCCACTACCACATCCAATCGTTCTTGTCAAAGTGCGCCACATTCCAGATGCCGGGGGTCTCCATCGATGCCATCAGACTGCGTCTCTTCCCTTTCACGCTAAAGGACAAGGCACTCTATTGGTTGAGGACGCAAGCTGAGGGTGTCTTCACCACTTGGGACGAGTTGGCGAGTGCATTTATTGATAAGTTCTATCCGCCATCCAAGACGGTGAAGATCCGGAGCGCTCTCATGTCCTTCAAGCAAGGACCACAGGAGACGCTCTATGAAGCTTGGGAGCGTTTTAAGGATTTGCAGCATCAATGCCCGCACCACAGCATAGAAGATTGGGAGCTAGTTCATAGCTTCTACAACGGTCTCCAACCGGGGACCAAACAAATTATTGATGCCGCGGCGAATGGTGCTATCTTGTCAAAGACTCCCGAGGAAGCTACGGCCCTAATTGAGGAGATGGCCTCAAATAATCAACAATGGGGCGATGAGCGAGGACACTCTACGTCCTCCTTAAAGCCAACTAGCATCTACGAGGCGAAGGCCGTAGCGGAGCTTACAAGCAAATTTGATTCTCTCCACAAGGTAGTGGAGAGATTGGAGAAGTTTATCACGGAGCCCCAAGGAACCCCTTCTACCTCCGCTCCAACAAACCAAATGTGTGATTGGCAAGAACAATCTCAAGCCATGTACGTGGGAGGAGAGCAAGGAGAAGGATCCTTGGAGCAAGTACAATATGTTGCGGGGAACCAAGGATATTGGGCCAATCCGGCCGCAAGAAATCATCCCGGATTCTCCTACGCCAACAATGAAGGAGCTTTGAACCCGCCACAACCACCGCCTCAACAAGCTCGACCACCACCACCCCAACAACAAAACTATCCACCGAGGGGGCCTACTCAACAAAACTTTCAACCGAAGCAACAAGTTCCACCATATAGGCCGCCCGGATACAACCAAAGGTGGATGAATCAAAATCAAAACCCTCCTCAAGCTCAACAACGATCCGACTTCGAAACTAGAGTGGAGGCGTTCATGGTCGAGCAAAATAAGGTAAATGCTACTTTGAAGGCGGGGCAAGACTCTCTTAATACCGTTGTGGCTCAAATATCGGAGCAATTGGCGTTGCTCAATCGGAACACTCAACGATTGCCGGCGCAACCCGAACCAAACCCACGGGGCAACACCGGCCACATCAATGCCGTAGTTGCCGTTACCACTAGAGGCGGAAAGGACACCACCCCCGCCATGATTCCTACCAAGGAGCCCGTGGAGGAAAGCTTGGAGCCAATTGAGCCGGTAGTTGAAGTTGAAAAGGAGAAGGAGCCACAAGACAAGGAGAAATCTAGAGCGGAACAATTGATTGAGGAAAGGCGCTTCATGCCACCGGTCCCATTCCCCCAAAGACTAGCGAGAGTGAAAATGGAGAAAAGGCTAGCGAAGTTCCTCGAGTATCTAAGAGGAGTTAGCCTCAATATTCCCTTCCTCGACGCCATCGTGGAGATCCCCACATATGCTAAATTCTTGAAGGACTTGATTTCGGGGAGAAAGAGGAAGGAGAAGATCATGCTAGCCGAGGAGGGCTCTTGGTTTACCAAGAGAGAAAAGGAGCCGGCCAAATTTAAAGATCCGGGGAGTTTTCGGATTCCTTGCACCTTGGGCGGCGTCCCTCTTCAAAAGGCGTTGGTTGATCTAGGGGCTAGTGTGAGCCTCATGCCTCTCTCCATGTTCTTAAGGCTAAACACCGGGACAAAGTTGAAACCCACCGACATGCACATTCAATTAGCCGATGGACGGATAACAAGGCCGGTGGGGATCGCCGAAGACATACCGCTACAAGTCCCGGGTGGAATATGCTTACCATGTGACTTCGTGATCATGGACGTTAAGGAGGAGGGAGATACTTCATTGATACTTGGACGTCCGTTCCTCGCCACCGCCGGAGTAATTGTTGACGTGCGCGAAGGTACCCTAACTTTAAACGTCGGCAACATCGAGGTGAAGCTCCACATTCCTAAGGCTATGAAGCACATGCCTTACCACGAGGAACTTGACTACATGGACCTCCTTGATGAGGTGATAGAGGAGGCGATCCCCCACTCAATTGGCGCTCTTTTTGATGAAGATTTAGAGGAAGGCCCGGATTTAGGCCAAGATGAGAAGATAGACGATTCCCCCAACCTCTCCACCAAAGATGATGAAGGCGACGCTGATGTCGTAATGATTCAAGAGCTCTGCAAGCTCTCGAAATTAAAGTCTCCAAAGAAAGCTCCTCCGCCACGGAGATCGGCGTCACCGGTAAAGCCGTTGACCGGAGCAAATGCTAGCTTGGGGGAGCCTCCCCTCAACACTATTCGAGATGGGAGACCACCGAGGGAGAACACGCCGCCACGTCCAAATCCAAGCGCGCTCCCCGGAAAGTTTGATGGGTGCATCTCATATGCACCAAACATCCCGCATTGATTGAAAATTATAGGGGGTCGAGCTTACGACCTTAAACGAGCGCTTGTCGGGAGGCAACCCGACGGTTTTTGCTTCATTTTCACTTTTTCTTTATTTTCGTTTCAGAAATTTTTAGTGTTTCGAGCCGTTCGCCCAAAAATTTTGTGAAAACGGGTCCTATTTTTCTTGACAGGAGAGGAGATAGGTAGATCCATCATGAGGAGGACGAACGAGACGAAGAGGAGCGCCCCAAGAAGGCGCTCGACGCTTAGGAGGAAGATGAAATCGATTGGAGGAAGAAAGACGGAGTTTAGAGCCAAAACGAAGACAAAGAGCAGAACACAAGGCTCACTCGGCCGAGTATACTAGTCACTCGGCCGAGTACACAAGTTCGTCCGGCCGAGCCGCTCACGAACGAGGGAAGTCTGCTATACCCAACTCTCTGTTTATTTTCCTGATTTCAATATAACTGCTACTCGGCCGAGTACATATTCCCACTCGGCCGAGTAAAACGGATACCCTCCTAGGGCGAGTCTTGCCGAGTAGCTTGAGTCACTCGGCCGAATGGACTTACTCCACTCGGCCGAGGCTGGCAAGGCCACTCGGCCGATGCGTAAGCGGGGATGAATTTTCTATTGACCTTACTCGGCCGAGTGACCTTTTCACTCGGCCGAGTCGTAACTTCTGCTATAAAAGGGGCCACGGGGGGGGGGGGGGGCGCATTTTTCGGAACGAGCGAAACCCAAACAGCCCGACTTTTCGACTCCCCCAGCGCCCGAACCCCTTCCCCACTCGCCCGATCCTTCGACCCGCGCCGCCGCTCGGCCAGCCACCGCCGGCCGACCACTCGCCGCACTCCGCCCGAGTCGCCGGCGGCGGCCGTGTCTTTGGCCACCTCCGGTACCCCCTATTTCGCCTATTTCGCCTCTTTTTGAGTATTTCTTGAGGATCCGTGTATTAATCGAACCCCTAACCCAAATCAATTCCTATATCTATCTATTATACCCCTTATACTCCATACATTTTGAATATTACCCGCTGATATCGCCGTTTCATGCGCAGGTTGCTTTTTGGAGCTTAGGGGAGCCCAGGGGAGCTTCTACGGGCTGATCCGGACTTCGCGGAGGCGCTGACTTCGCACGCTTCCACTGCTTAGCACTCGCGGCGTGTCAGGGTACACTCTTTCCACTCTTTTACACGCACCGCACTTTTTTCACTTTTCGGCGCGCTCGGGGCCGATATGCCGCCCCGGACACGGCCGCGGTCGAAGAGAGCTTCCGCCAAGCGGAAGCGGTCGGATGATGCCGGCCCCTCCCACGAGTTGGAGGACTCTCCTCCACCGTCCCCCACACACCCCGCACACCCGGCACAGCCTGCAGGCCCCGCACACCCCGCACAGCCTGCAGTGCACCCACAGCCCGCAGAGCCTCTCCCTGCCGACCCACAGCCACCACCACCGGCTCCACTGGTCGGGCCGCTCGGGATTACGTTCCGAGACGACGCACACCGCGCCGTCTTCGAGCGTATCTCCCAGCGCTCGATCGTACCCTCCAGGTTTGCACACCTCGCTGACCTAGGACGCCTGGGGGTACTAGAGGGGATGCTCACGTTGTACGACAACGTGGGCTGGCGAGATTTTCTGCAGGTGTCGGCGGATACTTTTACCCGCCCGACACTTGAGGTTTTGAGTTCGATCGCCCGGACCGACGAGGGATGCTCATTCCGGTTCATGGATCGAGAGTTCCAGGTCACTCTCGATATGATGAGAGCATTTTTCTCGTGGCCCGCTGTCCCCGGTGCCGATCGCGGTTACGGCCCCACCCATATCCCCCACCTTCCTTCGACGCCGGTGCCTTCTGGGCTCGGATTACGGGTCACCACGCTGCCTTTGACCCTAGTAGGGCCAAGGCCTCGGCCATTGTCCACCCCTGCCTACGTATTGCCCAGCGCCTTATGGCGACGACCTTTTTGGCCAGATATGAGCCGGGCACGATGTCTACGCCAGAGCTCTACATGCTCTACGCGATGACGCGTCCCAGAGCTCTATCTAGGGATGGCGCTGAGCTTGTCCCCGCCGTCGTGATCGATATCGCGGCATGGTTTTTAGACCGCATCATTGTATCGGTGGGCGCTCGCTCACCGATATGCTGCGGCGGCCTGATCACCTTGCTTGCTCTTATGACCGGCGAGGACTTCCCTGACGATTTGCGACGCGTCCCGGGTCCCACTTCTCTGTCGATAGATGTTATGGCCCGGATGAAGATGCTTCGTCCGCATGGCGAGCGTCACTGGGTCTGGTTGCACGGCCCTTACGGGGCCGATTACATGATTCTCCCGAGCCCTGCTCGGACTCTGATTGCACCAGCCCACGTTGACTGGCTCCCTGCGATGGATGTTCTCATCCCCGCTGCCTACGTGCTCGAGGCCGAGGAGGCCGAGCAGGCCCACGCTGCCCCTGTAGACCCTGTTGCACACCCTGCCGAGCCTGCTGCCGAGCCTGTTGACCCAGTGGCCCCTCAGCCCATACCTGATGTTTCCGCTGCTCCTGACACTTCTGTCCCCACTTCTGTCAGTGTCGAGAGCACCTCAGCTGAGCCCACTTCCACCACCCCCACCACTTCCGAGGCTGTCACCCCCACTCCCACCACCACCACTGGCCCTCTGTCCGTCGAGCCTCTTTGCTCCGCACTCCCCGAGCGCCCGTCGACCTTTGTTGAGAGTGGAGAGCCCTCGTTTGCCGCGGTCGTGGAGACCATGGCTAGCATGATCTCCGCTGGGGTTGCGCCTTTTGGTCCACACACTTCCACCCCAGCGGTAGTCACCTCTGTCTCCACCCCTGCTGTATTTTCCGAGAGCGTCGTGGCGTCTGTCCACACTTCTGTGCCACTGACCTCTCTAGCCACCTCGCTGCCATTTTTGCACTCTTCTTTCGCTGCTGCTGCCTCCACTTCCCACCAGCCGGTGCCCCGGCCTCACACTGAGGCCAGGCCCACATTCGCAGGCGCAGCACCTTTTGTTCCCTTCCCCGCTGAGCCAGTCACCTACGCGACCCGAGTTCGCCAGCCACGCCCTGCACAGCCCCGTCCGGTGCGTCCCTCGGCACCACCTCCCCCTGACACTGTACTTCAGAGCATTCGTGCTCTAGAGGGGGCGGTGAGTGGCCTCCGAGGTGACCTTAGGACTCTGTCCGCCACCGTCTCTGCGATGGCTGGCCGCTTCGAGCTGATCCCCCAGATCCACTACTGCCTCACCCAGGTTCTGGAGCGTCTCCCGTGCGTACTGATCACTCCTTATTTTACACCTTTTTTCCGCATGTTTGCATGCCATTTGGATCGCCCAAATCATGTTTTTCACGATATATCGACGATATTGCGATGCTTTTCACGATTTGTTGTTTTTGTCGCATTTCAGGTGATTTGGCGCGATTTGGAGTGATCCCGAGATGCGCTTACTCTAGACGGTCACCAACGACCTCCCCGAGTGGTATTTTGCTGTTGGAGAGGAGCGGAAGAAGAATGGACGTCGAGGAGCGACGAGGAGGCCAAAACAAGCAGATTGGGCATTCTTTGTGTCCCACTCGGCCGAGTGGAGGAGCCACTCGGCCGACCAGCGAGACACTGCTCGGCCGACCAGTTCAGACACGAGTTACCTGTGCACTCGGCCGAGCACAGAAGACCCACTCGGCCGAGTGACGATACCACGTCCGCCCGAGTGGCGCCCAGACGAAGCCCTTCCAAAACATCGAAGTTTCTGTTTTTCGGCTGCCTGAACTTCAGAAGACCCACTCGGCCGAGTGGAGAATCCCGTCCGCCCGAGTGCAGTGAAGTCATCGGCCGAGTGACGACAACTCACTCGGCCGAGCCGCCTCCGAACTGAAGACCCCTGAAAGCCCCGACTTTCTGGAAAATTGCAGGGTTTTCACTCGGCCGAGCGACTTTTGTCACTCGGCCGAGTGCGATGCGCTGCCTGTAGCGATAACTGAGGAAAACAGGCTGTGCAGGGGTATTTTGGTCACGATTTTTGGACGATTTTTGGGGCTATTTAAGCCCTGTTTTTACCCTAGTTTTGGGAGCCATCTCTTAGATTTTTTGTAGCTTTTTAGATTACTTTTTAGATTTATTATTGTGATTGGAGAAGAGGAAAAACTTGGATTTTTGTTGGATTAAATTGAAGAACTCCATTGGTTTGCATCTCTCTTCCCTAAAAATCCTATTTTTATTGTTTATCTCAATATTTGTGATGAATTCTATTGCTTATTTCATTGATTATTTTTGTGCTATTGCTATGATTTGTGAGTAGTCTCCACGTCTTGGGGCGTGGGGATGAACCCTACAAGCCCTATTTCCTATTTGTGATGAATTGGTAGAAATTGAGCTAGAATTGCTATTAGGGATTAGATTGGGATCGATTTACTACGGATAGCTAGGAATTCATATCAATTGGGATTTGCAAGAGATTGGATCCCAATTTGTTAGGAAGCCCTAGAAATCCGAATTGGGTTGGAGTCGGATTTTTGAAGTATCGGTTTGCAAGAGATTGGACTGATACCAGGATTTTCGATTGCAATTCCATGCCAATACCCGTTTGCAAGAGATTGGACGGGTAGGAACTATCCTAATTTATATTGTGCACCGAGTTTGCAAGAGATTGGGCTCGGTGCGCAATTGGACGATGATGTTGATCCTAATGCTAGCTTCCCTAGGCTAGGGTTTGCAAGAGATTGGACCCAAACCTAGGATAGCTATAGACCGGCAACAGCGCGAGAGCGTGAGCTTGGTTCTACATTCAGTTGCAACTAGTTCATCCGAATTCTCCTTCTAGCAATTTTGATACCGACGAACCACATTTATGAAGTACGGTGAGTAGCGGGAATTCCCCATTCCCTAGACGTTCTTTATTTGATTTGATATTTCGCACATTTGTCTGACGATTGTGACAGGATCGCCCAAGGCAATTTTCTCTGTTCTCGAATAGCTAGGTTGATTCGGAGCAAGCACAGTCATTCGTCCTCCCTGTGTTCGATACCCGCTCGCTGCTACACCGTGCACTTGCGGTAAAACTACAACCGTTCTTTGGGTGTATATCCGGAGCGATCAAGTTTTTGGCGCCGTTGCCGGGGAGGCGATTGCGTTTGATTCTTTCTCACCCTAGCTATTTCTTTCTTTTATTTTTTTATTTCTTTTTTATTACCTAACCCTTCCATGGTACTGATCATTTCTTTGAAACTCTGTTTTCCCTGTGCATGAACATGAGATCTACGGCGGACCCAGAAGCCTTACTATTTGATCCCGAGATCGAACGTACCGCGCGGAGACTTAGAGCGGAAAGAAGACAAGATCCGGAAGGGAGGTATATGACCAACCCGGAAACTCCTGAAGAATTGGCGGCAAGGATGGCGAGGATAATTTCTATTCGCGATAGGCTTCGGCCTAAGACCTCTTCTACTACCTCGTCCATTGCCGTGCCGCAGTTGGCGGCTGACAAGAACTTCGAGCTAAAGACTGGATTGGTGGTTTTGATACAACAAGACCCATTTCATGGGAACGCCCATGAGAACCCCCACTACCACATCCAATTATTCTTGTCAAAGTGCGCCACATTCCAGATGCCGGGGGTCTCCATCGATGCTATCAGACTGCGTCTCTTCCCCTTCACGCTTAAGGACAAGGCACTCTATTGGTTGAGGACGCAGGCGGACGGAGTCTTCACCACTTGGGACGATTTGGCGGGTGCATTTATTGACAAATTCTATCCGCCATCCAAGACGGTGAAGATCCGGAGCGCTCTCATGTCCTTCAAGCAAGGACCACAGGAGACGCTCTATGAAGCTTGGGAGCGTTTTAAGGATTTGCAGCATCAATGCCCGCACCACAGTATAGAAGATTGGGAGCTAGTTCATAGCTTCTACAACGGTCTCCAACCGGGGACCAAACAAATTATTGACGCCGCGACGAATGGTGCAATCTTGTCAAAGACTCCCGAAGAAGCTACGGCCCTAATTGAGGAGATGGCCTCAAATAACCAACAATGGGGCGATGAGCGAGGACACTCCACGTCCTCCTTAAAGCCAACTAGCATCTATGAGGCGAAGGCCGTAGCGGAGCTCACGAGCAAATTTGATTCTCTCCACAAGGTGGTGGAGAGATTGGAGAAGTTCATCACGGAGCCCCAAGGAAGCCCTTCCACCTCCGCTCCAACCAACCAAATGTGTGATTGGCAAGACCAATCTCAAGCCATGTACTCGGGAGGAGAGCAAGGAGAAGGATCCTTGGAGCAAGTACAATATGTTGCGGGGAACCAAGGGTATTGGTCCAATCCGGCCGCAAGAAATCATCCCGGATTCTCCTATGCCAACAATGAAGGAGCTTTGAACCCGCCACAACCACTACCTCAACAAGCTCGACCACCACCACCCCAACAACAAAACTATCCACCGAGGGGGCCTACTCAACAAAACTTTCAACCGAAGCAACAAGTTCCACCTTATAGGCCGCCCGGTTACAACCAAGGGTGGAGGAATCAAAATCAAAATCAAAACCCTCCGCAAGCTCCACAACGGTCCGATTTCGAAACTAGAGTGGAGGCGTTCATGGTCGAGCAAAATAAGGTGAATGCTACTTTGAAGGCGGGGCAAGACTCTCTTAATACCGTAGTGGCTCAAATATCGGAGCAATTAGCGTTGCTCAATCGGAACACTCAACGATTGCCGGCGCAACCGGAGCAAAACCCACGGGGCAACACCGGCCACATCAACGCCGTAGTCGCCGTTACTACTAGAGGCGGGAAGGACACCACCCCCGCTATGATTCCTACCGAGGAGGCCGTGGAGGAAAGCTTGGAGCCGATTGAGCCGATAGTTGAAGTTGAAAAGGAGAAGGAGCCACAAGACAAGGAGAAATCTAGGGCGGAGCAATTAATTGAGGAAAGGCGCTTCATGCCACCGGTCCCATTCCCCCAAAGGCTCGCTAGAGCGAAAATGGAGAAAAGGCTAGCGAAATTTCTCGAGTACCTAAGAGGAGTTAGCCTTAACATCCCCTTCCTTGACGCCATCGTCGAGATCCCCACGTATGCTAAATTTTTGAAGGACTTGATTTCGGGGAGGAAAAGGAAGGAGAAGATCATGCTAGCCGAGGAGGGCTCTTGGTTCACCAAAAGAGAGAAGGAGCCGGCAAAATTCAAAGATCCGGGGAGTTTTCGGATTCCTTGCACCTTGGGCGGCGTTCCTCTTCAAAAGGCGTTGGTTGATCTTGGGGCTAGTGTGAGCCTCATGCCCCTCTCCATGTTCTTAAAGCTAAACACCGGGACAAAGTTGAAACCCACCGACATGCGCATTCAATTAGCCGATGGACGGATAACAAGGCCGGTGGGGATCGCCGAAGACATACCGCTTCAAGTCCCGGGTGGAATATGCTTGCCATGTGACTTTGTGATCATGGACGTTAAGGAGGAGGGAGACACCTCATTGATACTTGGACGCCCGTTCCTCGCCACCGCCGGAGTCATCGTCGACGTGCGCGAAGGTACCTTAACCTTAAACGTCGGAAACATCGAGGTGGAGCTCCACATTCCTAAGGCTATGAAGCATATGCCTTATCACGAGGAACTTGACTACATGGACCTCCTTGATGAGGTGATAGAGGAGGCGATTACTCACTCAATTGGCGCTCTTTTTGATGAAGAATTTGAAGAAGGCCCGGATTTAGGCCATGAAGAGAATAAAGATGATTCCCCCGACTTCTCCGCTGAAGAAGATGAAGGCGACGCTGATGTCGCAAGGATTCGAGAGCTCTGCAAGCTCTCGAAACTAAAGTCTCCAAAGAAAGCTCCGCCGGCACGGAAATCGGCACCACCGGCAAAGCCGTTGACCGGAGCAAATGCTAGCTTGGGGGAGCCTCCCCCCAACACTATTCGAGATAGGAGACCACCGAGGGAGAACGCGCCGCCGCCACATCCAAATCCAAGCGCGCTCCCCGGAAAGTTTGATGGGTGCATCTCATATGCACCAAACATCCCGCATTGATTGAAAATTATAGGGGGTCGAGCTCACGACCTTAAACGAGCGCTTGTCGGGAGGCAACCCGACGGTTTTTGCTTTATTTTTACTTTTTCTTTATTTTCGTTTTAGAAATTTTTGGTGTTTTGAGTCGTTCGCCCAAAAATTTTGTGATAACGGGTCCTATTTTTCTTGACAGGAGAGGAGATAGGTAGATCCATCATGAGGAGGATGAACGAGTCGACGAGGAGCGCCCCAAGAAGGCGCTCGATGCTTAGGAGGAAGATGAAATCGATTGGACGAAGAAAGACGGAGTTTAGAGCCAAAACGAAGACAAACAGCAGAACACAAGGCTCACTCGGCCGAGTATACTAGTCACTCGGCCGAGTACACAAGTTCGTCCGGCCGAGCCACTCACGAACGAGGGAAGTCTGCTGTACCCAACTCTCTGTTTATTTTCTTGATTTCGATATAACTGCTACTCGGCCGAGTATATATGTTCACTCGGCCGAGTGAAACGGATACCCTCCTAGGGCGAGTCATGCCGAGTAGCTTGAGTCACTCGGCCGAATGGACTTACTCCACTCGGCCGAGGCTGGCAAAGCCACTCGGCCGAAACGATAGCGGGGAGGAAATTTTCATTGGTCTCGCTCGGCCGAGTGACATCGTCACTCGGCCGAGTCGTAACTTCTTTTATATAAGGGCCGAGGGGGGGGGGGGGGGGGGGGGGGGGGCGATTTTCGAAACGTAAAAACCCCGACGCCTCAGCTCCCCTCGCCCGATTCCCCTCGCTCACACCCTCGCTCGCCCGACCAGCGCCGCCCCGCCGCCGCTCGGCCCGCAACCGCCGGCCGAGCACCGCCGACGCCCCGCCCGAGTCGCCGGCGGCGGCCGACCGTCCGATCACCTCCGGTACCCCTGTTTTCGCCGTTTTCTCCTCTTTTCGTGTATTTCTTGAGGATCCATGTGCTAAACGCCCCTCTAACCCAAATCAATTTCTATATCTATCCATTATACCCATATTGCTCCATACATTTTGATTATTACTCGCTAATATCGCTTTTTCATGCGCAGGTTGCTTTTTGGAGCTTAGGGGAGCTCAGGGGAGCTTCTACGGGCTGTTTTGGACTTCGTGGAGGCGCGGACTTCACACGCTTCCACTGCTTAGCACTCGCGGCGTGTTTGGGTATACTCTTTCCATTCTTTTTGCACACGCCACACTTTTCACGTTTTTCGGCGTGCGCTCGGGGCCGATATGCCGCCCCGGACACGGCCACGGTCGAAGAGAGCTTCCGCCAAGCGGAAGCGGTCGGATGATGCCGGCCCCTCCCACGAGTTGGAGGACTCTCCTCCTCCGTCCCCCACACACCCCGCACACCCAGCACAGCCTGCAGGCCCCGCACGCCCCGCACAGCCTGCAGTGCACCCACAGCCCGCACAGCCTCTCCCCGCCGACCCACAGCCACCAACACCGGCTCCACTGGTCGGGCCGCTCGGGATTACGTTCCGAGACGACGCACACCGCGCCGTCTTCGAGCGTATCTCCCAGCGCTCGATCGTACCCTCCAGGTTTGCACACCTCGCTGACCTAGGACGCCTGGGGGTACTAGAGGGGATGCTCACGTTGTACGACAACGTGGGCTGGCGAGATTTTCTACAGGTGTCGGCGGATACTTTTACCCGCCCGACACTTGAGGTTTTGAGTTCGATCGCCAGGACCGATGAGGGATGCTCATTCCGGTTCATGGATCGAGAGTGCCAGGTCACTCTCGATATGATGAGAGCATTCTTCTCGTGGCCCGCTGTCCCCGGAGCCGATCGCGGTTACGGCCCCACCCATATCCCCCCACCTTCCTTCGACATCGGTGCCTTCTGGGCCCGGATTACAGGCCACCACGCCGCCTTTGACCCTAGTAGGGCCAAGGCCTCGGCCATTTTCCACCCCTGCCTACGCATTGCCCAGCGCCTCATGGCGACCACCTTTTTGGCCAGATATGAGCCGGGCACGATGTCTACGCCAGAGCTCTACATGCTCTATGCGATGACACGTCCCAGAGCTCTATCTAGGGATGGACACGAGCTTGTCCCCGCCGTCGTGATTGACATTGCGTCTTGGTTTTTAGACCGCATCATTGTATCGGTGGGCGCTCGCTCACCGATCTGCTGCGGCGGTCTGATCACCCTGCTTACCATGATGACCGGCGAGGACCTACCTGACGACCTGCGGCGAGTATCGGGCCCCACTTCTTTGTCGATTGATGTCATGGCCCGGATGAAGATGCTTCGTCCGCATGGTGAGCGTCACTGGGTCTGGTTGCACGGCCCTTACGGTGCCGATTACATGATTCTCCCGAGCCCTGCTCGGACTCAGATTGCACCAGCCCACGTTGACTGGCTCCCAGAGATGGATGTTCTCATCCCCGCTGCTTACGTGCTCGAGGCCGAGGAGGCCGAGCAGGCCCACGCTGCCCACGCTGCCCAGGCTGCCCCCGCAGACCCTGCTGAACACCCCTGCCGAGCCTGCCGCCGACCCTGTTGACCCAGTGGCCCCTCAGCCCATACCAGATGTTTCCGCTGCTCCTGACACCGCTGTCGGTGTCGAGAGTACTTTTGCTGAGCCCACTTCCACCACTGTCACCACTTCCGAGGCTGTCCCCACCACTCCCACTGCCACCTCTGGCCCTCTGTCCGTGGAGCCTCTTTGCTCCGCACTCCCCGAGCGCCCGCCGACCTTTGTCGAGAGTGGAGAGCCCTCGTTTGCCGCGGTCGTGGAGACCATGGCTAGCATGATCTCCGCTGGGGTTGCGCCTTTTGGTCCACACAGTTCCGCCCCAGCGGTAGTTACCTCTGTCTCCACCCTCGCTGTATTTTTCGAGAGTGTCGTGGCGTCTGTCCACACTTCTGTGCCACTGACCTCTCTGGCCGCCTCGTTGCCACCTTTGCACACTTCTTTCGCTGCCTCTGCCTCCACTTCCCACCAGCCGGTGCTCCGGCCTCACACTGAGGCCAGGCCCACATTTGCAGGCGCGGCACCTTTTGTCCCCTGTCCTGCTGAGCCCGTTACATAATCCACTCGCGTACGCCAGCCTCGCCATGCACAGCCTAGACCGGTGCGTCCCTCTGCACCACCCCCGCCCGACACTGTACTGCAGAGCATACGTGCTCTTGAGTTGGCGGTGAGTGGTCTTAGAGGTGACCTTAGGACCCTGTCCTCCACCGTCTCTGCGATGGCTGGACGCTTCGAGCTGATCCCCCAGATCCACTACTGCCTTACACAGGTCTTGGAGCGTCTCCCACGCGTACCCCCACCCACCCAGCAGGTTCCCACACACACTTCCACACACACTAGACCTGCTTCCACTTCCACGCCCACCCCAGCTCAGCAGCCTACACCACCACCACCACCACCTCCGCCTCAGGACGGAGACGGCGCAGCACCACCTTCTTAGGCACCCTTGATGCCTTGATCCATTCCTGTCGTTGTGCTGCCCGTTTCTGCTGGGTCCTGTTGCACTTTTTGTCCATCCCCCTCCCCTCACTTATTATTATGGCATTCTCTTTTTGATCATATCTTTTTATATCTATTCTGGGAGAGAGGGAGAGTTTTTGGTGACACTTATATCTATGTATCGCTCCTATCTGTGCATGCATCATGTCCGCATCATATTTTCATTTCTTTATTTTACCTTTTTCTTTTCATTTTTCCATGCATGCATCCTCACTTGCCCCTCCCATCGCTTGTCTCTCGGTGTGCCACACTTTGCACATTGAGGACACTGTGCCATTTAGCTTGGGGGAGTGAGTTCTCACGATCTTTTTCAATTTGCCACCTTTATTTTTAGTTTTCACACCATTTTTTTTCGCTTTTGCACTTATTTTTCATCATTTTTCTTTTATTTTGCCATGCATCACGTTTTTCTTATTTTTCTGCGTGCCGCATTGTAAATAGTTCTGCTTTTTTTCCTTTATCTTTATTTCTTTTTTCATCTCATGCTAGAGATGAATTTTCTGTGATGACGATCACGTTGGATTTAGCTCATTCTATATGCGTGCTATATTTGGCATGTCTTAGGTTTTATTTCAGATATCAGATGCTATGACTTGCTTTGCATTTAGAATAGTAACCCACACCTTTTTCCGCATGAAAATGGATGAAATTTTATTATTAGCTGAGTCTGAATATTCATATGTATGCTATCACAGAAAACACACCAAGATTCACGCATTGAATGCTTATATCTGGAGTACTGACTTTCTTTTCCTATATCACTTCTATATGCATGAATTGTACACTTCACTTCAGGACGATTGAATGATGTTAGCTATGATATATCTGGATTAGTTGGCTTTTTTGTGATCGAAACTGAGTAGATTAGATTACCCTGCTGAAGTTGTCGTGCATGTCTTATAGAGTGAACCGAGAGTTATATTTATTTCTTTCTCCACAAATCTTGAACATCATTTCTCTACTTTTAAAATCATTGGTGAATCTCCCCTTAGTGATTCTATTTTATGGCATTTTCCCCCGCTACTAATTTCTAGCTCCAAATCTCTTATTCTAAAAAAGAGAGAGAGAGAGAAAAACATTCTTGTACATCATTATCTCTCTCTGAGTTGGGATCGTTGTGTATATATTGCTTATTGCAAAGAAAAAAAAAACAAAAGAAAAAAAAAGAGAAAAAAAAAAATCCTCAATAAAAGATCCCATCTCACCTTCTTTCTTTCTTCTTTCTTTTCGTTGCTTTTGGAGCTATATATAAATGGGGATGTAAATGTTTTTTTATGCCACCACGCTTATAGATAAACTTGGGGGAGGGGATCCATTGATGTGTGAGAGAGTGACTACTTGACATTGCACGACAACCTAGGCTAAGTAATATTCTATACTCGGTGAGATTATTTTTAGTTTTACGAAATCCAGAAATCTAAGCCTAGCGTTCATTTCATGAAATCCATACTTTTATATTCTCTCTACTCTATAGTGTGATACTCTTATACTCCAGATAGAAAGCGTTCAATTGAAAAGTGTGTGATCTGTGATTTGTATACCGCTTTAAATGATTCAGACGACGTTAATTTTAAAATTATTCCGTTTTTCATGATTATATCGTTTTTCGTGGGTTTTCTATCTCTATTTGCATAATTATACTATGATATCAAAATAAAATCCTTTGACATGAGTTTTTCATTCGGTGCATGCTATAAGAGTAAGTGAAACCCACGTCCTGAGAAAATGATCTAGCATCCTACCTCTTCGCTTCTTTCTCTCTTCTTTATTTTCACTTCGTTTTCATTCTTCTTCGTTTTTTTTCATTTTTCCGTTTTTCGCCGTTTTCGTTTTCAGAATCCACCGGGTTCGCCTTTTACTTATCTTCCTCGAGGACGAGTAAGAGGCAAGCTTGGGGGATTTTGATCACTCCTTATTTTACACCTTTTTTCCGCATGTTTGCATGCCATTTGGATCGCCCAAATCATGTTTTTCACGATATATCGACGATATTGCGATGCTTTTCACGATTTGTTGTTTTTGTCGCATTTCAGGTGATTTGGCGCGATTTGGAGTGATCCCGAGATGCGCTTACTCTAGACGGTCACCAACGACCTCCCCGAGTGGTATTTTGCTGTTGGAGAGGAGCGGAAGAAGAATGGACGTCGCAGGAGCGACGTGGAGGCCAAAACAAGCAGATTGGGCATTCTTTGTGTCCCACTCGGCCGAGTGGAGGAGCCACTCGGCCGACCAGCGAGACACTGCTCGGCCGACCAGTTCAGACACGAGTTACCTGTGCACTCGACCGAGCACAGAAGACCCACTCGGCCGAGTGACGATACCACGTCCGCCCGAGTGGCGCCCAGACGAAGCCCTTCCAAAACATCGAAGTTTCTGTTTTTCGGCTGCCTGAACTTCAGAAGACCCACTCGGCCGAGTGGAGAATCCCGTCCGCCCGAGTGCAGTGAAGTCATCGGCCGAGTGACGACAACTCACTCGGCCGAGCCGCCTCCGAACTGAAGACCCCTGAAAGCCCCGACTTTCTGGAAAATTGCAGGGTTTTCACTCGGCCGAGCGACTTTTGTCACTCGGCCAAGTGCGATGCGCTGCCTGTAGCGAAAACTGCGGAAAACATGCTGTGCAGGGGTATTTTGGTCACGATTTTTGGACGATTTTTGGGGCTATTTAAGCCCTGTTTTTACCCTAGTTTTGGGAGCCATCTCTTAGATTTTTTGCAGCTTTTTAGATTACTTTTTATCTTTATTATTGTGATTGGAGAAGAGGAAAAACTTGGATTTTTGTTGGATTAAATTGAAGAACTCCATTGGTTTGCATCTCTCTTCCCTAAAAATCCTATTTTTATTGTTTATCTCAATATTTGTGATGAATTCTATTGCTTATTTCATTGATTATTTTTGTGCTATTGCTATGATTTGTGAGTAGTCTCCACGTCTTGGGGCGTGGGGATGAACCCTACAAGCCCTATTTCCTATTTGTGATGAATTGGTAGAAATTGAGCTAGAATTGCTATTAGGGATTAGATTGGGATCGATTTACTACGGATAGCTAGGAATTCATATCAATTGGGATTTGCAAGAGATTGGATCCCAATTTGTTAGGAAGCCCTAGAAATCCGAATTGGGTTGGAGTCGGATTTTCGAAGTATCGGTTTGCAAGAGATTGGACCGATACCAGGATTTCCGATTGCAATTCCATGCCAATACCCGTTTGCAAGAGATTGGACGGGTAGGAACTATCCTAATTTAGATTGTGGACCGAGTTTGCAAGAGATTGGGCTCGGTGCGCAATTGGACGATGATGTTGATCCTAATGCTAGCTTCCCTAGGCTAGGGTTTGCAAGAGATTGGACCCAAACCTAGGATAGCTATAGACCGGCAACAGCGAGAGAGCGTGAGCTTGGTTCTACATTCAGTTGCAACTAGTTCATCCGAATTCTCCTTCTAGCAATTTTGATACCGACGAACCACATTTATGAAGTACGGTGAGTAGCGGGAATTCCCCATTCCCTAGACGTTCTTTATTTGATTTGATATTTCGCACATTTGTCTGACGATTGTGACAGGATCACCCAAGGCAATTTTCTCTGTTCTCGAATAGCCAGGTTGATTCGGAGCAAGCACAGTCATTCGTCCTCCCTGTGTTCGATACCCGCTCGCTGCTACACCGTGCACTTGCGGTAAAACTACAACCGTTCTTTGGGTGTATATCCGGAGCGATCAAGTACCCCCACCCACCCAGCAGGTTCCCGCCCACACTTCCACACACGCCAGACCTGCTGCCACACCCACACCCACCCCCGCTCAGCAGCCTGTCCAGCCAGCACCACCCACACGACCTCCGCCTCAGGACGGAGACGGCGCAGCACCACCCTCTTAGGCACCCTTGATGCCATCGATTATCCTTGCCGTTGTGCTGCCCGTTTCTGCTGGGTCCTGTTACGCATTTTGTCCACCCCCCTCCCCTCACTTATTTTGGGATTCTCTTTTTGATCATATCTTTATATATCTTATTTTGGGAGAGAGGGAGAGTTTTTGATGCCACTTATATATCTATATCACTCCTATCTGCGCATGCATCAGGTCCGCATCATGTCCGCATCATATTTTCATTTCTTTATTTTTCTTTTTATTTTCATCATGCATGCATCCTCACCTGCCCCTCACATTTCTTGTCTCTCGGTGTGCCACACTTTGCACATTGCGGACACTGTGCCATTTAGCTTGGGGGAGTGAGTTCTCACGTTCTTTTTCGATTTGCCACCTTTATTTTTAGTTTTTCACACCATTTTTCGCTTTTGCACTTATTTTTCATCATTTTTCTTTTATTTTGCCATGCATCACGTTTTTCTTATTTTTTCTGTGTGTCGCATTGTAAATAGTTCTATTTTCCCTTTATCTTTATTTCTTTTTCATCTCATGCTAGAGATGACTTTTCTATGATGATGATGACGTTGGATTTAGCTTACTCTATATGCATGTTTTATTTGTCATGTCTTAGATTTTATTTCTGATATCATATGCTATTACTTGCCTTGCATTTAGAGATAGTGACCCACACTTTTGCCACATGAAAAGGGATGAAATTTTATTATTAGCTGAGTCTGAATATTCATATGTATGCTATCACAGAAAACACACCAAGATTCACGCATTGAATGCTTATATCTGGAGTACTGATTTCTTTTTCCTATATCACTTCTATAAGCATGAATTGTACACTTCATTTCAGGATGATTGAATGATGTTAGCTATGATAAATCTGGATTAGTTAGCTTTTTTGTGATCGAAACTGAGTAGATTAGATTACCCTGCTGAAGTTGTCGTGCATGTCTTATAGAGTGAACCGAGTGTTATATCTATTTCTTTCTCCACAAATCTTGAACATCATTTCTCTACTTTTATAATCATTGGTGAATCTCCCCTTAGCGATTCTATTTTATGGCATTTCTCCCGCTATCAATTCCTAGCTCCAATTTTCTTATTCAAAAATAATAATAATAATAATAATAATAATAATAATAAAAGAGAGAAAAACATTCTTGTACATCATTATCTCTCTTTGAGTTGGGATCGTTGTGTATATATGCTATATGAAAAAAAAAGGAGAAAAGAGGGAAAATCCTCAATAAAAGATCCCATCTCACTTCCTTTCTTTCTTCTTTCTTCTTATTACCTTTGGAGCTATATAAAAATGGGGATGTGAATATTTTTTATGCCACCACGCTTATAGATAAGCTTGGGGGAGGGGATCCATTGATGTGTGAGAGAGTGACTACTTGACATTGCACGACAACCTAGGCTAAGTAATATTCTATACTCGGTGAGATTATTTCCAGCCTTACGAAATCCAGAAATCTAAGCCTAGCGTTCAAATTCATGAAATCCATGCTTTTCTATTCTTTCTATTCTATAGTGTGATACTCTTATACTCCTGATAGAAAGCATTCAATTGAAAAGTGTGTGATCTGTGATTTGTATACCGCTTTAAATGATTCAGACGATGTTAATTTTAGAATTATTCCGTTTTTCATGATTATATCGTTGTTCGTGGGTTTTCCATTTCTATTTGCACTATTATACTATGATATCAAAATAAAATCTTTTGACATGAGTTTTTCATTCGGTGCATGCTATATGAGTAAGTGAAACCCCCGTCCTGAGAAAATGATCTAGTAGCTTACATCTTCGCTTCTTTCTATCTTCTTTATTTTCATTTCGTTCTCCATTCTTCTCCGTTTTTCATTCTTCGTTTTTCGCCGTTTTCGCTTTCCGAATCCACCGGGTTCGCCTTTTACTTATCTTCCTCGAGGACGAGTAAGAGGCAAGCTTGGGGGATTTTGATCACTCCTTATTTTACACCTTTTTTCCGCATGTTTGCATGCCATTTAGATCGCCCAAATCATGTTTTTCACGATATATCGACGATATTGCGATGCTTTTCACGATTTGTTGTTTTTGTCGCATTTCAGGTGATTTGGCGCGATTTGGAGTGATCTCGAGATGCGCTTACTCTAGACGGTCACCAACGACCTCCCCGAGGGGTATTTTGCTGTTGGAGAGGAGCGGAAGAAGAACGGACGTCGCAGGAGCAACGAGGAGGCCAAAATAAGCAGATTGGGCATTTTTTGTGTCCCACTCGGCCGAGTGGAGGAGCCACTCGGCCGACCAGCGAGACACTGCTCGGCCGACCAGAACAGACACAATTTACATGTGCACTCGGCCGAGCACCGAAGACCACATCGACCGAGTGAAGACATCACGTCCGCCCGAGTGGCGCCCAGACGAAGCCCCTCCAAAACATCCAAGTTACTGTTTTTCGGCTGCCTGAACTTCAGAAGACCCACTCGGCCGAGTGGTAAATCCCGTCCGCCCGAGTGCAGTGAAGCCATCGGCCGAGTGACGACAACTCACTCGGCCGAGCCGCCCCCGAAGTAGAGACCCCTGAAGGCCCCGACTTACTGGAAAATTACAGGGTTTCTCACTCGGCCGAGCGACTTTTGTCACTCGGCCGAGTGCGATGCGCTGCCTGTAGCGAAAACTGCGGAAAACAGGCTGTGCAGGGGTATTTTGGTCACAATTTTTGGACGATTTTGAGGGCTATTTAAACCCTGTTTTTACCCTAGTTTGAGAGGGCCTCTCTCTTAGATTTTTTGCGCTTTTTAGATTAGTTTTTTAAGCTTTGTTCTTGTGATTGGAAAGAAGAAAATATTGGATTTTTGTTGGATTCAATTGAAGAACTCCATTGGTTTGCATCTCTTTTCCTTAAAAATTCTATTTTTATTGCTTATCTCAATATTGTGATGAATTCCATTGCTTATTTCAACGATTATTTTTATGATCTCGCTATGATTTGTGAGTAGTCTCCACGTCTTGGGGCGTGGGGATGAACCCTACAAGCCCTATTTCATATTTGTGATAAATTGGTAGAAATTGTGCTAGGATTGTTATTAGGGATTAGATTAGGATCAATTTAATACGGATGGCTAGGTATTCATATCAATTGGGATTTGCAAGAGATTGGATCCCAATTTGATAGGAAACCCTAGAAATCCGAGTTGGGTTGGAGTCGGATTTTCGAAGTATCGGTTTGCAAGCGATTGGACCGATACTAGGATTTCCGGTTGCAATTCCATGCCGATACTCGTTTGCAAGAGATTGGACGGGTAGGAACTATCCCAATCTAGATCGTGGACCGAGTTTGCAAGAGATTGGGCTCGGTGCACGATTGGACGATGACGTTGATCCTAATGCTAGCTTTCCTAGGCTAGGGTTTGCAAGAGATTGGACCCAAACCTAGGATAGCTATAGACCGGCAACAGCGCGAGAGCGTGAGCTTGGTTCTACATTCAGTTGCAACTAGTTCATCCAAATTCTCATCCTAGCAATTTTGATACCGATGAACCGCATTTATGAAATACGGTGAGTAGCGGGGATTCCCCATTCCCTAGACGTTCTTTATTTGATTTGATATTTCCGCATTTTTGTCTGACGATTGTGACAGGATCGCCAAAGGCAAATTTCTCTCTTAAATAGCCAGGTTGATTGGAACAAGCACGGTCACTCGTCCTCCCTTTGTTCGATATCCCGCTCGCTGCTACACCGTGCACTTGCGGTAAAACTACAACCGTTCTCTGGGTGTATACTCGGGACCGATCACGTCCCTCGTATCCTCTCTCCGCTACCTGTTTCTCGCCCTCTTCTCTGTCCAGCACCCTTCGGGGCTGCGGCGCTCGCTATCGCCGCGTTTGGTCCCTCGTCTGGCCTTTCCCGCCTCGATGGCCAAGGTCTCCTCAGTCAACATGAAGCGCTCGGCCCTCGCCATGATCCCAGGGAGGTCCTTCGGGGGATCATTATGCAGAGATTTCTTCAAGCCTCTATGACGCAACCCTGTCTTTAGGGCCGTTTGGACCACGAGGTCGGGAGGGCTGTTTACGTTCAGCCGTTCAGCGTTGAAGCGGCGCATAAATTGTCGGAGCGGCTCGGTCGGGCCCTGCACTATGTTAAACAAATGTTCAGCATCAGGCATTACCTGTCGCCCTGCCATGAACTGTTTACAAAACAGCTGAGTGAGTTCCTCGAAGCTGTCAATGGAGCGGCTGGGTAGGCTGCGGTACCAAGTTCTCGCTGATCTCCTGAGGGTTGAATAAAAGCCCCTGCAGAGCAGGGTATCATCGGCTCCCTGGAAGGACATGTCCCCCTCGTAGTCCATCACATGGTTCCCTGGATCTCCTATCCCGTCGTACTTCCCCAGCGTTGGGATATTGAATCGAGAGGGGACCCGTGCGTCGGTTATTCTCCGCGACAGGGGGCATCGGTCTCCGTGGATGCCTCTGGGGGTCCGACACCCGCCTACCTCAGGCTCGTTCGGTTGTGGAGGTAGCACAGGCGCTGGTTGGGCTGGCTCCACGGCCCTCGCCACACTGGGGGCGGGGCTGATCCGGCGTTCCCAGCTCCTCCGGCGGGAGCTCCCGCTTCGCCGTGATCGGTCCCTCGAGTGGTGCCGATCACTCCTTCTGCGGTGGGGCGATCGTGACCGACGAGACGACGCAGTCACCGATTCGTCCCCCGTGTATTCGGTACCCCTCCTGCTCCTTTCGCGATGAGAGGAGGAGGCGCACGATCTCGCCTGGTGGAAGCCGGGCAGTGTGAACCGACGCTCCGGGTTCGGTCCTCGGTTTCCGTGGTCAGCGACCACGGCGGACCGCAGGAACGGTGGGCCCCCTCCCAGCGATGGCCGTCGCCCAACACGTCTCCGTTGGCTGGCGCGGTGCCTATG
>JAULAV010005147.1:0-25056 GCA_030789695.1 Scilla litardierei | reverse complement strand
TACTTAACCGCTAGTAGGCCCGATATCATATTTTCTGTATGCTTGTGTGCTACATATCAAGCTAGACCTAAGGAGTCACACTTGATTACGGTTAAACGAATATTTCGTTATCTCAATCAGCCATTAGATTATGGGTTACTTTACCCTAAATCTAGCACATATTAGTTAATCTCATATAGTGATGCCAACTTTGCCGGATGCAAGTCCGATAGGAAAAGTACTAGTGGCACTTGCCATTTTCTAGGAAATTCCTTAGTTTCTTGGTTTTCCAAGAAACAGAACTTGGTATCATTGTCCACAACTGAATCGAAATATATTGTCGCGGATCTTGCATGTGCACAAGTCCTTTAGATGAGACACACTCTTAGTGACTATGGTGTCAACTGTGATACTTGCCCTATCATGGTTGATAACCAAAGTGCTATATGTCTTTCCAAGAACCCGGTACATCACTCCCGCACCAAACACATAGATGTGAGACACCATTTTATCAATGATCATGTAGCTAAGAAGGACATCATCTTAGAGTACATTGAAACCCAAAAACAAATTACCGACATCTTCACAAAACCTCTTAAAGAAGATTAATTTGTGAGGTTGCGTGGAGAATTAGGAATTATGGGTGAATCTGAAATTTAGAAGCTTAACATACTTGTTATAACACCCTTTGAGCTCATATCATCTTGTTGCCTCCCTTCATTTGATATATCATATATGTTTCTTGAGAAAGGCAATTGAGATTTCTGTGATTACATGAGTTTTTCAGATTGTTTTAAGAGATTTGTTTTATCTATGATTTATAATTTGATGTTGATTTTATGATGTGTTTATGTTTAGAGTATAGGTCCTAGGTCAGTGTTCATATCCTCTGGATTTTTATCTCACTGTGCATTTTTGGACCAGGACAGACGACTGTCTCTCCTTCAAAAGTCGACTGCCCTACTCTATCTTCTTTGTCAGAAACTTGTATCTTTCACACAGACGACTGATGACAATTTTACAGTCGACTGTTGTTTCAACAGGCGACTTCATTTCAGTCATCAGGCGCCTGTCATCTTTGTCAAAATTCGCCAGTACTCTCTGTCTTTTTGATGAGTTTTACTGACTCTCAGTCAGTCAACTGATGCGTATTATACGGTCGACTGTCTCCCGGACAGGCAACTGTATGTTACTCAACAGTCGACTGTCTGTCATCATGAGGTTATTTCTTTTCATTTCAACCAGTCGACTAACTTTTGTTCATCAGTCGACTGTCTCCTGTTGTGGCGGTTCACTGTTTCGATCTGAGCCGTCGATTCTTTGATCCAACAGCCCAGATTAATTCGCCCATTCCTTATATACAATGAAAACGTTCATTTCGACCCACGTTTTCTATCTCCTCCGATTGAAACCATTCATCTTCCCGCTCGATTTCGCCGTCGATCTCTCCGCCATCGATCTCCTCCTCGCCGCTTGTCGATTGCTTCTTCGTTGTCTCTTCGTGTCTCTCGACTAGGTCTGATTCTCCCTCGTTTCCTTCTCTCGTACGATTGTCTTTTGATTACATCTCTTGTCGATCTTATACTCTTTCGATTGACCGTGCAATGGCTCCCAAGAAGGGAAAGGGAAAGATCTTTGCTTCTAAGAAACATAGGGCTCCAAAGCCAACCATCACCAAGAACAATAAACCATATAAGGCCCGATCCAAACAAGCCGAATCTCCCTCTCTTTCTCACTCACAGGGTTATTCTCCTTCGGGGTCTTCTTCTTCTGACACTGAGCCCCCGATCAAGCGTCAGTGCAAGCCCATTAGTGTTCGCATCAATGCGCCTAGTGCTGAGGCTGCTCATTCTCCTTCTGTGTCGAGTTCTGCAGAAGAATCTCCTGTCGTGCCACCTGCTGATCCCCTTGTTCCCATCTGTCGAGATGATCTCTGCTTGGCAAAATTCCACTCTCTCATAGGGGTCAAACTTCTTAGAGAGCGCTATATCGTGTTTCCCGCCTTCACCGCTGAGAGACTTTCAGATATTTTATCTGCTACTCATTTGGTCGACCTCCTTCGCTTCTCTCAGAGCGAGTCTCCTCAAGCTTATCCATTTTTGGTTAAGATCTTCTATGCTAATCGCGTTCGCGGTGAGTACTCTACCACCGGAGTCATTAACACCGTTGTCCAGGGAACCCTCATTCGTATTGATCCCTCTCTCTTAGGGACCATACTTAGGATTCCCTCCACCGGATCTCTTCCTTCAGACATTTCCATTTCTGATGTCGATGAGCTAGATCAGGCTGTCCTTCGGGACATGTTCCGCGAGATACCCTCAGTTCTATCTTCTGGTGTCAGGTCGTCCATGTTCTCGGCTAGGGGTTGGGTTGTTCACCTCGTGGTGAAGTCCAACATCCTGCCGAAGTATGGATCGTCTGACCATCCTTCCCAGGATATACTGAGGTGTATGTATGCGATCTTCTCTGGGATGTCCGTGAACTGGGTCGGTGTCCTCCTTGGCAGGATGGACAATGTCAAGTTTACTTCTTACTCGTCTCACATTCCATGCGGTGGTCTTCTCACTCTCGTCTTTCGACATTTTGGGATCGATTTGTCTCCTTACGAGCCCATGCCTTTTGGTCCTCTCCTTGATGCTTCTGCAAAGTCGAAGTCTTCTTCGGCTCTGTAGTCTGCATCAAAGAAGAGGAATCCACTTCAGATCCGTCTTCCTCCACAGTTCCACCAGCTGACCAGCCATCTTCATCTGCTCCTCTCGCTCTTGACATTCTTTCTGAGATGGTCTCTGGTCTTTATGAGTTGGCTTTCGTATCATTCCAGCATCAGGGAATACCCTTCCCTGAGCATCTGAGATGTTTTGTTCATCCTCAGCCTCGTAGCCTCCTCCCATCATCACTGATGTCGTTGTGCATCCTGGTGTAGCTTCTACTCAGGATGCTGCTGTTGTTGTTGCTGCTGAGCCTCCTCCAGAGGATACCCCTGCTGACACAGAGCCTACCTCTTCCTCTGTTGCACCTGGCGACACTCACTCAGAGACCTAGATTTTTTTTAGTCTGTTTTGGTTCGGTTGAGTGGTTCTTCAGTGTGTTTGATGGTTAGATTTTTTGTATGATGATGTACGATGATATCATGATGCTGTATTTTTTTTGGATTATGATGTATTTTTGTTGGACATGTTGATGTCCATATGTCCTTGTACTCATGTCATCTGATATATATATATATATATATATATATATATATATATATATATATATATATATATATATATATATATATATTGCAGTTTCGCTTTATGTTTCACACATTGTGTATAATTGCTAATCATATCTGTGTGATGTTAGTGATATTGTCTCCATGATTGATATATTCTCCTCTGATATGTTTTTGAGACAATATTGGACTTTCTATTGGATTATACATGCTATCTGTGATGTGTTTTATTTTGAGACGATATGTTCTCTTCCTATATCTATAATGTTGATATTGGACTTTCATTCGTCTATTCACATAAGTATATGATGTGGTTTTACGAAGTTTGGTTTTATAAATCTTTATACTCATTGATTGTTGATAGTTCTTATTTAGCACGATTATTTTTGTTATTATCTACTCCCAGCTTTTTGGATAATGCCATAGGGGAGAGAAATAAACATACAGATTCATAATGAATGTGCTAAGTATGTACTAATAACACTTGAATCTAAGATTGAAGTTGCCTTAGATTCAGGGGGAGTAAGATACAAAGAATAGGGATTTTAAATCCTAGATTTTATGAATTAAATTCACTCATGTCTTACTCATTTGCTTCAATTGATATGTAGATGCCCTAATATTTGTTGACTAACTTGATTGGCATCTATGTAAGGGGAGTAAGTTTTCATTAAGCACAATTATTTATCTTTTTGTTTAGGTTTGTTTGTCATCATCAAAAAGGGGGAGAATGTTGAGTATTGGACTTCTCCCTACTTGGTGTTAATGATAAGCAAACATAAATACTTGTGACTAATCCCCTATTTTGCAGTTAATCCATTGCCTAAACTAATTATGAAGATCTTCTTGCAATGGATGACACTCAAAGGTCATTGAAAGCAAATGAAATGGATTGGATGATCGTAGATGGTGTTTGAAGCTCCATGAAGACTTCAAGCTCATACGATGGATAGAAGAGAGAGTTTGTCAATGTAAATTTCTTTTATCTCTTCTAGTATGTAGCTTAGAAGTAGAACATTGTTAGAGCACACACTCATCTTCATTTCAGTCCTAAGACACCATTAGATCAATCGTCCTTAGACTCCAATTCAGTTTTATTCTGATTGTGCTTGTATTGTTTATAACAGTCGACTGCTGAACATTTTACAGTTTTCTGTCTCAAAAACAGTCGACTGTGTTTTGTTCTACAGTCGGCTGTTATGCACAAACTATCACAAACTAGTTTTGGGCTTCTCTGTTTTATTCCCACAGGCGATTCATGAACGATCCACAGGCGCCTGTCCAAGTGACAGTCGACTGTGTTTTGTTTATCAGTCGCCTGTCTATCCTTAGCCCAAAGTCTATTTCTCTGATTACTCTGGCCAGTCGACTTATGTTGGATTTACAGTTGACTGTCCAATAGAACAGTCGACTGTCAATGTTGCATCAGTCGTCTGTCTGTGAGCCAAATTGTTGACTCGTCTCTCTAGAAAATCTCAGGGTTTTGACAGTCATCTGTACTAGGAATTACAGTCGCATGTTCTGATTAATAGTCGACTGTTATCTCCTCGTCAGTCGTCTGTCCTGTTATCCCAGATGTTTTCCAGAATTCTTAAACTTATCCAACTTACGGCCAGTCGTCTGTAGTAGGATTTACAGTCGCCTGTTGGTTCAACAGTCGACTGTCTATGGTTCATCAATCGACTGTCCATATGGTAAATTACCATTATGAATTCTCACCTACCCGATCTGACTGTGCAACAGTCGACTGTGGTTTCCTCGACAGTCGATGTCGCGAGTGCAGATTCTATCCGTTGAGAGTTTTCTCATGGATTCCAAAACGGTTTTTGCTAATTCTGTTTTGAGGATTTGAGAAACCTATATAAGGAGCATCTACTGTTCCATTGAGATGTTACTCATTCCATTGAAAAATCTTTCAAGCTTTCATTCTCAAGATCAAAGCTCTCAAATCCTAAAGCCCTAAGAATTCTTATTTTCAATCTCTTGATCTCCAACCTAGAACCAAAGAGATATCTTATAGGCATTTGGTGTAGTCAAGAGAAAGGGTTTTTCCTCTCTTCCAAGAGAGTCTTCAACACACAACACACTTCTCCTTCAAGTTCTACTTCAAGGCATAGGTGATTGTAAGTGTTGCTTTCATATTTCATAACTTTCGTTATTTGAATTTGCTCTCGGGTTGTGAGCGTGGTTTGCTTGCTCCCAAGTTGTGGGAGTCAAGGTCAATAGATTGTATTTTTATTTCATTTGTAGGGTTGCTACAAGTGGGTTTTAAGGAAACCTCAAGTTAGGGTTCTAACTTGAGTATCCGGAGGTATCCGGGTGGAAGGGACGTAGGATTATCGGGAACAAGTCGGGAAGTGACTTGGGTAATCCGAACCCTTGAAACATCCTTGCGTTTGCTTGTGTTTCATTTTGGGTTTAATTTCTATTCCGTACTATTTTGTTGGTTTGCATTTAGATTGGTGCAACTATCTTTTTAAATTGCATAAACACTATTCAACACCCTTCTAGTGTTTTCCCCAAAGCCAGGATCCTTACAGTTTATTGCACAACCTACACACTTAAGCAATAATTAGTACACAACAACATTTGGTGTGATCATCATCAAAACCACTTGGGGTGGGACTAAATTTCCCAACACTCTCCCCCTTTTTGATGATGACACCCAAATGTAAAACATATGAATAATATGTATATGACTAGAAAAACAATGAGTAAGTGTACTCACTCCCCCCTGCTTAGATACGATATGAAATCATATCATACTCCCCCTGCATCAAAGCTGGTTAGCAACATATTATCATATATTATTCAATCATGTTTTTGCTTTTTTGCCTTTTACTTTTCTCTCCTTTGTCATCATACAAAAAATATGATAGTATGCATACCAATTGTTATCAAGTGACTAGTGAAGTTTAAAAAAATTAACATGAGTGAACATAGTCAACCCCCTTGTGAAAATTATCTCCATAAAAGAGTTAGTATGCAATTTCATTTTCTACCAAGCAAGTTATATAGGAGATATCAAGAAATAATAATAGGCTTGTCACAATAATTTAAGCAGTTTAAGGGTGGTGTATTAAGCATATTACACATCAAGTCATCAAATCATCAAATCATCAACACATCACATTATTTAAGAATTATTACAAACCAATGTTTTAAAAAGCAAAGTATTAAGCATGTGATCAAATAATCTAAGAATAACCACCATTCTTCTTCTCATTCTTCAGTTCCTTTATCTCGTCAAGGATCTATTTAAGGACTTTTTTCGTAATCTGATTGGTGCTCATCACCAAGTCCTTCAGATTCTCCACTTTGTTGGGATCTTTGAAACCCTTGTCTTGAGAAATCTTCAACATGGTAATCTTTTTCAGGAGCATATCCTGAAGCTCAATGACGTAGGTAGGAACATCGTCAGAAGGGGCATGCTCTTCTTCTTCTTCTTTAGTCTCTTCTTCTTCTTTTATGAGTTTCTTGCCTTTCCTTCTCTTTGTAGCAGAACTTGATTCACCCACTAACCTCTCATCTGGAACATTCTGGTCTAAGTCTCGGTGAAGTCCCATACGAGCAAGAGTACGAACATAAAAAAACAACAGTAGGTTCCATGACCCCAGATTCATTGTCCAATGTGATATCATATGCCCAAAAGAGGATAGTAAGATATTGGTCGTGGGCTAAAGGAGTGTCAACTCTATTAGATAGGGCAGAATGGATGATGGAGTCTATAATGATCTTAGCCCAGTTCACTTTAATGTTTCCAAGCATAGCATAGATGCACTTAGCCTGACGCTCAGAAAGAACAACATGGCTACCAGACTTTTGGGTGATGTTGTAGGACATGATGTTCGTTAAGATCCTAACAGGATATCTAAGATCTCTACAAGGCATTTTAGTGAGGAAATATCTTCCAGGCAAGAACATCTTGTTCAAAATGTTTTCATCAACCATTTCAATCTCATCAAGGAGTTTCCCGCTGTAGGGAATTCCTAAGGCTTGTCCTAAGGCTCAAACAGTAATCTGGAGTTGTGTCCAGAACTTTAGTACGAAAGCGAGATTTATTAAAGTCAGCATCAATGTTGGCATAGAATAAGGGAACCTTTCTGGGATAGCATATGTATGAATTATCCTTAGAGAATAGATTCAACAGATGGGTAGGCTGATCCACAAAACCAGGATCAGGAATATCCTTTTCCCTTTGTAGGGGGGTCCCACTCTACAGGTGGTTCGGTTGTCTCACTTCAACAGGAGGCTATGCTATTCTTTGATGTTCAAGAATGCTATCTATTCCATAATTCTTAACATCTTCTAGGTTGACAAATCTTTCATGAAGAATTTTCCTTTTAGAGATGCTCAGAAATTTGGCATAGGAGCTGGAATTAACAAGATATGGTTGAATTACTTCTCTTTTGCTTAATGCATGAGAAGATCCATCTACTCTCCTTTTCTTGGAAACAAGTGTAAGGACCCTAGCTATAAGAAATACACTAGAAGGGGGGTTGAATAGTGTTCATAAAATTTAAATGATAGTTATACCAATTTAAATCCCCAAACAACAATAAATGCGGAATTATAAATTAACCCAAAATGAAACAAGCTAACAAGGAGATGTCTCAAGTGTTCGGATTACCCAAGTCGAATCCTGACTTGTTCATGGTAATCCTACGTTCCTTCTACCCGAATACCTCCGGATACTTAAGTTAGAACCATAACTTGAGGTTTCTTTTAAACCCACTTGTAGCAACCCTACAAGTGTAATCGAATATCAATCGATGTCCTTGACTGCCCCAACTTGGGATCAAGCAAACTCACTCTCACAAACCGAGAGTGAAATCTAAATACGCGATAATGAAATTCGAAAGGTAAACACTTACAAACACCTAAGCCTTGAAGTAAAACTTGAAGGAGCAAGTGTGTGTTGTTGTTGTTGTCTCTCCAAGATGAGAGACAGCCCTTGCACTTGTCTTCACCAAAGGTTGAAACTCAGATTTGGTTTAAGTGGTAAGATAAGATTAGAGTTGAGATTTCTAGGGCTTGAGAGTTGAGGAAGAGAGAACTTGAGAGATTGAGTTTAGGAATGAATGCAAGATTGTCTAAGAGTTACTCAATGGAACAGTAAGAGACCCTCTTATAGGTTCTCTAAAATCCTCAAGCAAAATATCCAAAACCCCCTTTGAAATCCGTCTGGAAAAAGCCAACGGATAGAAAATACATGCCATACAGTCGACTGGTGAAGAACTCACAGCCGCCTGCTGCACTGTGTCAGAGGGTAGGTGGGAATTCATAACGGTAACTTACCACGCAGGATAGTCGACTTATGAAGGTCGGACAGGCGACTGTAAACCAACAACGACTGAATTCCTAAGTGCGTAAGTGGTGAAAACTCAGGAAGTTTAGGAAGATAGAACGTGCGATTGTAGAAGCATATACAGGCGATTGTGCCATGGGCAGACGCCTGTAAATCCTTCTTACATCGCATGCAGATGCAAGTGCGAAAGTTGCAAAACTTGGGAATTCTGGACAAGAAGAGACATGCGACTGGATAATAAGTCACATGCGACTATAACAAATCTCAAGCATCTGTATGGAGAGAGGCGCCTGTAAATCGTTCAGCACTTACCTGTTTAAACTCCAAAATGCACATGCTTGAGAATTAAGAATTGGAGCCCTAGGAAATGAGTTCTAATGCTTTCCTAGGATAGAATGGAAGATGTGTGTATGCTCCAACATAATTCTACTTCTAAGCTACATACTAATAAGAAAGAAGAAGATAATAAAAAGATTACATTTGTTTTTTCCTCTCTTCTTTTTATTGAATGATCTTGAAGTCTTCTTGAAGCTTCTATCTTCATCTTCGATCATCCAATCGACTTTACGAGCTTTGATTGATCCTTGAGTGACACTCATTGCTAATTGATCTTCATGATATGCTTAGGCAATGGATTAACTGCAAGTAGGAGATTAGTCACAAGTATTTATGTTTCCTTATCATCAAAACCAAGTAGGGAGAAGTCCAATACTCAATATTCTCCCCCTTTTGGTGATGACAAACAAACAAAAACAAAAAGATAAATAATTGTGCTTAAAAATATTTACTCCTCCTACATAATGCCAATCAAGTTAGTCAATATAAATAAGGGCATCTAATGATCAATTAAAGCAAATATGTAAGATATGCATGAATGAAATGATTTCAAGATTAGAAATTTCGGATTTTAGAATCCAAATTCATTATATCTTACTCCTCCTGAATTTAAGGCAACTTCAATCTTAGATTCAAGTTTAGATTATACTTAGCACAAAATTATAATTTATTTATTTCTCTCCCTCTTTGGCATTATCTAAAAAGAGGGAGTGGAGAAACAACAACAATAGTGCTAAATAAAACTAAAATAATCATGTGAGTCTAAAGAATGTGATACATATTTAATTTGATACCAAAAGAAAATCGAGAAAACACGAAGGTGCATCACACTAATACATATCAAAAACTCTTCAAATATAGAAATTCTAGTTGACTAAAGGAATGAGAGTCCAATATCAACATTAATCCTACAAAATGTCTCACCCCACATCATATAAATAAAAGAGCACAAAGAGAGACAAAATTGTTGGATCCTATGGATGGCAAACAACACTAGAAGGGGGGTTGAATAGTTTTGTTCAAATAGTAAATCTTTTTCGTTCGTTGGTTAGTACAATTATAATCCTTCTAATGTTGCCTAAGAAACCAAGTAGAGTTATCTACGCTTGGTTCTTAATCAACAAGTTAATCTTATAAGCAATGTTGATCAGAGATATAACACAGCAGATAGTCAACTCCCTATGAATGGTAGTCGACTCCCAGAGAGTTTTCAGGCAAAACTCTGCTGAAAGATAATAAGATTACAAACAAATATCTTTATAGAAATAAGTATTGATCTTCACACAGTGAATATAAACAAAAGAATTAACTTGCAATAATATGAAAAATTTACAATTTGTTAGCAAATAAAGAATGCAATAACAAGTATAAACAATCACAGAAGAATGCAAACGCAAACACAGAGATTTTTATCCTGGTTCCCCGCAACTTGGGTACGTCCAGTCCTCGACCAATCCGGTACGAGATTTTCCACTATTTCCTTAGCAATACAAGTACCTAACTTCACTCGTTAGGATTTCCCAAACACCTAGCCTTGACCAGGATTTCCGACTACCTAGACTTGTCTAGGATTTCCAACTCCCTTTCAACGAAGGGAAAATCACAAATAAAAAACAGTTTCCAACTCACCACAAAAATTAGTGGAGTTTGGATTTACACCCGAAATTCTATAGCCAAAGTAAAATATAACAAGTGTATTATGTGGCTAAAAGAATTCAAATCGATCTTTAGATCACACAAAGATATAGAATGATTCTTTGTGATCCAGATCGTTTTCTTTCAAAAATCCTTTCAATATATAAAGAAAAATGAAGAACACTGATTTTGAATTGCGATTTTTAATAGCCAAATGAAATTTGTTCTCAAAAATAATAACTTTAAAAAATGATTTGAAGATCAGATATTAAAACAGATTTGGCTAATGAACAATGAGAGCAGAATAAATAAGAGATCTGAGAATTTTAGCACAAGAGAGATTTTTGAATTGTATACTATTATTGTGTTGAAAGATCTCATAGAGTCCTCTATTTATAGCGAAAAGAAGAGGATTCAAATTTCAAATGAGGTTTGACTTTTGTCCCAAAAATTAAGGATGAATGAATAAAATCAGCAAGTCAAATCATTGAAATTTACCAGCTGGTAGTCGACTCCCTAGGAGTGGTAGTCGACTCCCAGAGTGTTTCATTGGAAAATTTGCTTCCAGCTGGTAGTCGACTCCCTCCTTTGGTAGTCGACTCCCAGATCAATTTCTCCTAAAACTTAGCTAGCAGAGAGTGCAGTCAACTCCTGGGTGTAATAGAGATTGACTACTAAGATATGAAAAAGCTAGTAATTGATCTCAAGAATTTAAAATGGTTTTAAAACATTTACTTTCGAAATCATTTGTGTGTGTGGTATATCTACTTTGGCTTTAACATTATCCTAAGAACTCACACACTACACTAAGACAAGACCTTCAGGAAGCTGATCTGGTGGAAGATTGCTTCTCCTGAATTTGAGTTCCTTCTTCATTTAAGCTTGAGCACGGACTTCATCTTGTGCTTGATGTAGAACTAGCAAATTCGTCTTTGTCTCTAGTGTGGTTAAACTTCTTCGGGGTATGTGTAAAGTCACCATTTGTCGTATATCCTGCACACTTGTAGTGTAGTTAGTACACTAACATCATTTGGTGTGCTCATCATCAAAACCACTTAGGGGTGGGATTCGATTTCCCATCACTCTCCCCCTTTTTGATGATGACACCCAAATGAAAAATGAAGTATATTGAATGAATAATGACTTGATAAAATAACTTACTCCCCCTGCTTAGATGCGGTACTCCCCTGCATCAAAGCCGGTTAGCAAAATAATATGCATTCACATTTTTGCATTTTATCCTTTTTCTCTCCCTTGTCATCAATCAAAATAATGACATAAAATGACAAATAATATTTCACCAAGAATCAATCAAGCTATAACGATAAAATTTTGAGGTACTTTAAGTTCATTTCTGCAAAACAATGTTAGTTTATAATAATATGATAAAAGCATGTTTTAAAGCATAACATATCACACCATAAACATAAGCATATCAAACATAAGCATGAGTAATTAGTTCAAAACATCACATCACAGAAAAATTATTACAGACCAAGATGAACATTGTTTGTCAAAGAACTATTGTTTTTAGAAACCAAATGACTTAGTTTATGAAGTTCCTCAATTCTTCTTCAATTCCTTGATCTCGCCAAGGATCAACTTTAGAGTCTCATCCGTCATTTTGTTGCTGCTCGTCACAAAGTCCTTCAGATCATCCACCTTTTTGTTGAGGACTTCAAATCCCTTTTCTTGAGAAATCTTCAATTTCCTAATCTTCTTCAAGAGCATATCTTGAAGCTCAACAATGTATGCCGGTGGTTCTTCTTCTTCGCATTCTTCACCGTCATTTTCTTCCTCTTCTTCGTCTGTATCAATAAGAAGATGTTCTTTACCTTTCTTCCTTGATGATGATGATCCTCCTTTAGCAACGAGCTTCTCTTCTGGAATACTCTGGTCAAGATCTTTATGCAGATTCATTCGGCCAAGAGCATGTACATCAAAGATGCGAGCCGGTTCCAGAATTTCTGTTTCATTATCCAAGGGTATATTATATCCAATAAACAGGATGGTGAGATAATGACCATGGGCTAAGGTAAGAAGCAGATGCAAGAATGGAGTCCATGATGACTTTGGCCCAATTTACACGAATGTTTCCTAGCATGGCGTAAATGCACTTAGCTTGCTTCTCAGATAACACAGAGTGGCTTCCAGATTTCTGAGTAATATTATATGACAATATATTTGCTAGTATTCCTGGATAGCGAAGATCGCTACATGGTAGTTTTATTTGGAAGTATCTTCCTGGCAAATACATTTTCTCCAGAATATTCTCATCAACCATCTCTATATTATCCAATAACATACCACTGTATGGGATTCCTAAAGCTTCTCCTAGAGATTTCACAGTTATAGCAAGTTTGGAGTCTAGTACTTTAGTGATGAATCTACACTTAGCAAGGTCATAGTCCATGTTGGCATAAAAAAATGCACACGCCTAGGATAGCAAAGATAGATATTTTCAGCAGAAAAGAGATTGGCCAAGTTTTGAAATTCCAATATACTATCAATGCCATTGTTTTCTAGATGGTCAATTTTTACGAACCTCTCATGAAGAATTTGCTTATTGGAAATTTTGACGAAGTGCTCATAGGTAGTAGTTCTGAAAAGATATGGTATGATAATTTCCTTTTCAGTGAGAGATTCTTTTGTAACATTCATCTTATTTGATATCAATTTCTTGAAAGGCATCTAGATAAAATAAGATTAATTTACAAAACTAGATATGCAAGAATAATAAGAGGTAAATAAAGTAAAAGCTGATAAGAGAATATTAGAGAAGTTTTTACCTTGTGATTTACTTGGGAGGATGATGAGAGGAGATGAATAACCCAAGATAGCAAAAAAAACTTTCAAAGAGAGGTGAAAGTGAGGTAGTTGGCTACCTAGGGCTGATTGCCTTGGGGGTTTTTATCTCTTGGGGTGAAAAGAGATGATGAATAGAAGCCTTTAGATCAAACAATGAAGGGTTGAGATCAAAATTGCTTATTGGGTTTACGTTACCTTTGGGTTATGAACCCGTCTGACTCAATGGAACCTAACAGAAGTTAGAAAAAAGTCAAAAAACACAAACCCAGAAATCCGCACAGCATGCTGGTAGTCGACTCCTTGATGGTGGTAGTCGACTCCCTACTGGACTGAGTTGTTTTCTCATCCCGAGAGATTTTGGTCCAATGTTGAGTGTGTATCTATTGAAAATCTACTTTATGATGATGAGATAAACATTTATAAGCATATAAATAATATTAACAATCATTTAATCATCCAAACAAATTTAAATTTTTGCAGAGCAATCTGCTTTTGTCGTAAAGCGTTTTTTGGTACTGATCTTGTTCTTTCTACATGTTTTCATTTTAGAGTACCTAAAAATATAAATGTTTGTGGTACTCTTTATATATTGAGTCCAAGAGGTTAGTCTTTAGGAAACCAAACCCAATATGGTTTAGTTCCTTCATTAGAAACATATCGATAATTCTTATTTAAATGAATTTTACGAATAAAATCAGTTGCGTAACTTTGTTGCCTTTGATCGGTCAAGTTCTTTGGTATCCAGATGCTCAGAAAATTTTGATTAGTATGATGCATCCTAGTGTGCTTGACCCGTTTATTGGTATGATTTGAATCATATCCAAGTCCGGTTTTGCTAGATGAAGCCTTTTGATTATCTATTAAACTTATCTAGCTTTCCTTTTCCCTTGTTGAAATTTTCAATAATTTTCATCGTAGAGTCGTATTTGTCTTTGACGGATACGAGAATATTACTCAAACTTTCAATTTTCTCATTCATTAGAAGAAATGTCTTTTCTAAAGATTTATTCTTTTCTTTCAAAATACTATTCTTTTTAATAATCTCTTCTTTTTCTTTAACATCTTTCTTAATATTCCTAAGTGTTCTTCTATGTTCTTTTATGAGATTTTCAAGCATTTTACATAGCTCCTTATATGCTCCCCTATAATCCATGTCTTTAGCATCACTTAATGATGAATCACTGTCGCTAGATGAATCATGATGTGAGCTTACCTTAGAGGATGTGGAAGCCATGAAGCACATGTGTGCTGTTTCTCTTCTTTCATCGTTGTCGTCTGTCGAGGATTCATCGGACGAAGAAACATCGCTCTGATCGAAGGCTGCATAAGCTTCCTTCTTTGGTCGTCGGAATCTGTTTCTTCCATTGTTTCTTCTTTTATTACTTTCTCGGTTCTTTCCATGATCTCTGGAATCACGGTTGTTCTTTTCCAGGTGACAATCTCTTTTGACGTGTCATGGTTTATTGCAACCAAAACAAACAATACCGTTAGTAGGTCGGAAAGAACGTTTACCATACTTACTTGTAATGAACTCTTTAAAGTTATTTAAGATGAAAGCAATGTGGTGCTCTTTGTCAGTGTAGTCGAAATCTTCTTCTTGAGCTTTGAAGGCAAGATTCTTCTTCTTTGGGTTTTCTTCGACCTTCTTGTCTTCTTCAAGTTCAATCTCATACTCCATGAGATTTCCCATCAGCTCTTTGATGGTAAGATCCTTTACGTTGTGTGCTTCTCGAATGGCTGTTGTCTTTCCTTTCCATTCGGGTCGGAGAGATCTCAGTATCTTCATCACCTGCTCGTATTCAGAAAGTTTCTTTCCTAAACCTGCGAGCTCATTTGTGATGTTAGTAAAACGGGTATTCACATCGGTGATACTCCCTCCTTCCTCCAGTTTGAAAGATTCAAACTTGGAATGCAAAACATTGATGCGGGACTCCTTTACCTTTTCGGTTCACTCATGACTTACCTGAAGAGTGTGCCATATCTGATATGATGTCTCACGTTGGGAGACTCGATTGAATTCATTACTTGTTACGACGCAAAATAATGTGTTCATGGCTTTGGCGTTGAGGTTGGCTTTCTTTTTGTCATCAGCAGACCATTTTTCGAACTCGATGTCTGTAGATGCAACGTATGGTGCTTTAGTGACAGTCCATGCCTCGATGTCCAGTGACTCTAGGTAAGTCTTCATACGGATCTTCCAGTTTGCGTAGTTCGTTCCGTTGAACAGAGGTGGTCACATGGTCTTGAGTCCTTCAGAATGAAAAGATGTTGATGCCATCGCCTTTTATAGCCTCGCTCTGATACCAAGTGTTGGATCCTGTGGATGGCAAACAACACTAGAAGGGGGGTTGAATATTGTTGTTCAAAATAGTAAATCTTTTTCGTTCGTTGGTTAGCACAATTATAATCCTTCTAATGATGCCTAAGAAACCAAGTAGAGTGATCTACGCTTGGTTCTTAATCAACAAGTTAATCTTATAAGCAATGTTGATCAGAGAGATAGCACAGCAGGTAGTCGACTCCCTATGAATGGTAGTCGACTCCCAGAGAGTTTTCAGGCAAAACTCTGCAGAAAGATAATAAGATTACAAACAAATATCTTTATACAAATAAGTATTGATCTTCACACAGCGAATATAAAGAAAAGAATTAACTTGCAATAATATGAAAAAATTACAATTTGTTAGCAAATAAAGAATGCAAGAACAAGTATAAACAATCACATAAGAATGCAAATGCAAACACAGAGATTTTTATCCTGGTTCCCCGCAACTTGGGTACGTCCAGTCCTCGACCAATCTAGTACGAGATTTTCCATTATTGCCTTAGCAATACAAGTACCTAACTTCACTCGTAAAGATTTCCCAAACACCTTGCATTGACCAGGATTTCCGACTACCTAGACTTGTCAAGGATTTCTAACTCCCTTTCAACAAAGGGGAAATCACAATAAAAAACAGTTTCCAACTCACCACAAAAATTTGTGGAGTTTGGATTTACACCCGAAATTCTATAGCCAAAGTAAAATATAACAAGTGTATTACGTGGCTAAAAGAATTCAAATCGATCTTTAGATCACACAAAGATATAGAATGAGTCTTTGTGATCTAGATCGTTTGCTTTCAAAAATCCTTTCAATAGATAAAGAAAAATGAAGAACACGGATTTTGAATTGCGATTTTTAATAGCCAAATGAAATTTGTTCTCAAAAATAATAAATTTAAAAAATGATTTGAAGATCAGAAATTAAAACAGATTTGGCTAATGAACAATGAGAGCAGAATGAATAAGAGATCTGAGAATTTTAGCACAAGAGAGATTTTTGAATTGATGATAATATTGTTGTGTTGAAAGATCTCATAGAGTCCTCTATTTATAGTGAAAAGAAGAGGATTCAAATTTCAAATGAGGTTTGATTATTGTCCCAAAAATTAAGGATGAATGAGTGAAATCAACAAGTCAAATCGTTGAAATTTACCAGCTGGTAGTCGACTCCCTAGGAGTGGTAGTCGACTCCCAGAGTGTTTCATTGGAAAGTTTGCTTCCAGCTGGTAGTCGACTCCCTCCTTTAGTAGTCGACTCCCAGAGCAATTTCTCCTAAAATTCAGCTAGCAGAGAGTGCAGTTAACTCCTGGTTGTAATATAGATTGACTACTAAGATATGAAAATGCTAGCAATTGCTCTCAAGAGTTTAAAATGGTTTTAAAACATTTATTTTCGAAATCATTTGTGTGTGTGCTATATCTACTTTAGCTTTAACATTATCCTAAGAACTCACACACTACACTAAGACAAGACCTTCGGGAAGCTGATCTGGTGGAAGATTGCTTCTCCTGAATTTGAGTTCCTTCTTCATTTAAGCTTGAGCATGGACTTCATCTTGTGCTTGATGTAGAACTAGCAAATTCATCTTTGTCTCGAGTGTGGTTGAGCTTCTTCGGAGTATGTGTAAAGTCACCATTTGTCGTATATCCTGCACACTTGTAGTGTAGTTAGTATATTAACATCATTTGGTGTGCTCATCATCAAAACCACTTAGGGGTGGGATTCGATTTCCCATCAACAATTGCACAACATATACACATAGGATCATAACTAATAATAATGAGTCAAAATGTGATATCATATATATATGTATATGTATGTATGTATGTATGTATGTATGTATGTATGTATGTATGTAAACAGGGTACATTGAGTACAAAATAAACTATCAACTTCACATACACGCAAAAATATATCCATCAACCAAACATCCATATAAAATAAAGTGCCAAACATCTTTACATCCATAAAAAATACAACAGACTCACACTCTCAACCCTTAACAAAAAAATCTATGGCATACAGTGAGCAGTCCTCAAGAAGTATCAGTCCAGATCAACGACGGTGGAGTCCACAAGAGCCGTCATCTCAATACGAAAGTCCTGGGTCTCCGGATCATCAGGGATGTCCTCAGAAGGAGGTAGATCAGCACCAGTAGTGGAATCACTCTGAGGAGCCTGAGAAGCAGCAAGCTCAGAAGCAGCATCAACTGAAGGATCTGGAATCTCAGAGATGATAGGAGGAGGAGGCTAAGTATGCTGAGCAATAGCAGATAGAACAAAAGACTGGAGGTGGGCAGGGAAGGGTATACCCTGATACTGGAACGAGAGGTAGAAAAGCTCATACAAACGATACAAACTAGATAACTTCTTGTCGAGCTCGACAAGAAAGGGATCAGTAGTATGTGCAGCTGATGATAAGGGCTGTGATGAAGCAACCGGTGGAGCACTGGATGATGAAGGGCCTGAAGTGAACTACATCTTCTTTGATGCAGTCAGAAGAGCCGAAGCATACTTCATCTTTACTGATGCATCAAGAAGAGGACCAAGTGGGATAGGCTCAATAGGAGACAAGTTAATGCCGAAATGGTGAAAGACAAGGGTAAGAATGCCTCCATATGGAATATGAGAGGAGGAGGATGTGATCTCAACATGGTCCATGCGGTCAAGAATGACTCCAGCCCAATTCACCTCCATCCCAGAAAATATAGCATACATACATTTTAGGATCTCATGGGACGGCTGGTCAGATGATCCATATTTAGGCAAGATGTTGGACTTGACCACATGGTGGATAGCCCAACCTCTAGCAGTAAACATGGATGATTTGACGTCGGAGGTGAGAATGGGAGAAATCTCCATGAACATGTCCCTAAGGACAGATTGATCTAACTCTACAACAGAAGAGATGTAAATATTGGCAGGCAAGGAACCGGTAGAGGGAATCCAAAGGATGGTCCCTAAGAGTGTGGGATCAAGCTTGATGTGGGTCCCCTGAACAATAGTATCCACTATCCCATACTCTGCATACTCACCACATAAAAGAGCTTCACGAGAAAGGTGTATAGACGTGGAAAATCATCGTGAGAGTATCTAAACAAATCGACCAATTTGGTCGTCGTAAGGAGCTGAGATAGACTTTCGGTGGTGAAAGCCGAATAAATGATGAAACGTTCTCTAAGAAGCTTGATGCCAATTATTACGCCCTGAAGGCCGACCTAGTTGATAAATTCCCACTCAAATAATCCATCAACAATCCTCATCAATGAGGACCAGTTTGCTAAGGCTAAGGAGAGCTTGCTAAGGCTCAGAGCAGTGCGCCTTTGCGGACTGCCAAGCTCGTCAACCAAGCCCAAGTAAACGGTTCCCCGAATCTCCCTAGTGAGAAGTAGCTCTGACAAGAAGCTTGCCCAAGCAGAGAGACAAGCTCCTCAACAGAATCAGAATCAGAAGAACCCTCTAGCAGATCGCACAAGTCTACGTTAGCTCGCCCCTAGAGCAGCTCACGGCCAGGACAGCTTGCCTGCAAGAAGCTCGCCCAGACGCCACTCGCCTACTAAGCTCGCCCGAGGAGGAAGACGACACGCCACTAGCAATACCACTACAGACAAGACTGACAAAAGTGCACATGGCCGCTTCGCTGCCTGACGGCCTGACAAAAGCAGGCCTACCTGTTTCACTGCCAGACAGTCTGACAAAAGCGCCACCTGACATTTACGGCTCTGACCGCCTGACAAAAGCATGCCTGACATGCTCGACCCTGACGCCAACGGTTGGATCCCTGACACCCTGGCCCCACCAGCTCAGCAAAAGCAACCGACTCCAGCAGCCTATAAATACACATTCTCCTACAAAGAGAAAGGGGTTAAATGAATTGGTCACAAATTCCTAACACATCTAATATCTTCTATAAACTCATGCTTTCCAGATTAGTCCGCCATGCAAGCACCGATCTGCCTCTAAGATCGCCCTTCGTGTCCGACAACCTTTCTTCAGTCATCTATTGACTTAAGCATCGGAGGGGCTACGGGCTAAAAGCCGGCCTGACCTTTCTGACGTGCTGCTCTTCTTGTAGGAAGTCCGGCCTAGCTACCAGCGAGCGTGCCACCTTTGCCATCCTTCACCAACGGTCGAGCCTCCCTCATCAAACAGCCAGCGAACCACTCCTTCCGAAGGGCTACCTCGAGAACCTCATCCTCAAATCGTCCTCGGACCGTAGTCAGCCTCATCCCCACTTTTTACTTGTAACCATCGTGCCCTTGGTTCCCTACATCAATATAAATTCAGTTTTAGCAGATCTACCCTGAAACCTTTGGCACCGTCTGTGGGAACTTAGGGTCACACCCATGACAAATCACATACACTTCAACCCTTTCCTAACCGTGGCAAACATCCAATGGAAGAAGAGCCACGCCCTATCGAAGGGACTCCCTCGACAGATGTACCCCTTGAGGGGACGACATAGGCCATTCATGCCTCGGCCCGTGCTATCCACCAAGGCTTTGAAGCCTTTACAAAGATGATGAACGATTGGCATGCGGGTGGGGCCGAGACATCCATCGTCCCCCCTAAACCACAGAACATGAGGCGCAGCCTTCACCCCCAGATCGAAGAAGAGGCAGCCGACTGGTAAAAGGGGCCCAACAAAGAGATAGCGGCCCAACAAAGACGTCTCGATGCGGACATCGAGGTCGCTCAATATAGGCGGCTCGATGAAGAAGCTGGTGTTCAACAAGCACTTCCATAAAGATCTAACCCAAAATCGATGCACCTTCGAGTAGGTTGACTATGTGCCCTAGGGCTCGAGCTCTCGCAGGATACCAGAAGCGGGGACGAACAGAGATCAGCGGCTGGTCTATGGACCGTGCCACCGACGGGTCGCCCATGGGCCCGGGGAAGGTTTTTGGACTGCGTCCCCACCCAAACTGATCTTCCTTCTCTTTCCCCTACCGTTAAGTTTCAAGTCATGTCTTCTTCAGACTTTTCTTGCGAGAAGAAGCCCCAGATCAGGGTCAGCCTAATCGTAAAGAGCAAGCTGCCTTGCTGCAAGCAATGCTCTGGGCCAGGCTACCGTGCTGCGCGCTCGAAAGGTCTCCATGGGCTTGGCACTAGCTACACACATCGAACTTTCCCTACCAAAGATCCGGGTAGGCCACGTGCTACGTCCCTGAAAGGTGCTCGTGGCATAAGACCCCCCAGCGGTGCTGGAAGGGCTATGGCCCTGACCCATCCTCTCGAAGCCCTCCGGGGCAGGTCAGGACCTGACTACCCATAGCAGGTTGGGCCTCGCCACCCAAATTGGAGAAGAGAGTGAGCTACCTTGTAGCAAAGATCCGTGGCATGCTTTCGAGCTATGCCCCTGAAAGGCCGCCAAGGGATTGGGACAGGCTGCGTAACTCGACCCTTCCTGGTCAGAGACCCAATGCGGGCTTCGGAGCTGCACCCTTGAAAGGGCATCCTCGGGTGAAGGTTGTCCTCAGCGAAGGTCATCCTCCCCCAACAGGTCACCCACGGGGCCAGTGCAGGTTTTCGGACTGCGCCCCCACCAAAAAAGTTTTATTCTATCTCTGACATGTGTCGTTACGTTTCGACTTATACACTCTTCGAGTTTTCTCTTGTGTGCGAGAAATCACAGGTCGAGATCGGGTCGACTATGCGCCCCAGGTCAAGATCGGCCCGATCCTTGGAGGCGAGCTGACTCGCCATAAACCACGCCTCCGGGGTAGGTTTCCGAGCTACACGCCTGAAGCGTCTCCAAGGGATCAGGGCAGGCAACGCACCTCGACCCTTCCCTACCAAAGATCTGGGACAGGCCACGTGCTGCGCCCCCGAAAGGCACCAGGGGCATATGACTCCCCAGGGGTGCTGGAAGGGCCACGTCCCTAACTCACCCTCTCGAAGCCCTCCGGGGCAGGTCATGACCTGACTACCCGTAGTAGGTCTGGCCTCACTACCCAAATCGGAGAAGAGAGTGAGCTACCTCGCAGCAAAGATCCAAGGCAGGCTTCCGAGCTGCGCCATCGAAAGGTCACCAAGGGCTTGGGACAGGCTGTGTAACTCGACCCTTTCCTATCAGAGACCCAAGGCAGGCTCCGAAACTGCGCCCCCAAACGGGCGCCCTCATGTTAAGGCTGTCCTCGGCGAAGGTCATCCTCCCCCGACAGGTCGCCCATGGGTCCGGGGCAGGTTTTCGGACTGCGCCCCCACCCAAACAGGTTTGGGCTACTTCACCATGCTCAAACTCCAGGTCAAGCTTACGAGTTGCACCCCCGATAGGTTGCCTAGGCTTACGAAGCGCTACCAAACAAAAGGTACGAAGAGATTCTCTAAAAAGTTGCTAATGTGTCTACTCAACATTCAGTGTCTCTTCTAGCCGAAGATCATCCACACCAAATGTTGGGGGCAATTGTTACGCCCTGAAGGCCGGCCTAGTTGATAAAGGCCCCCTCAAACAACCCATCAATAATCCTCATCAATGAGGACCAGTTTGCCAAGGCTAAGGAGAGCTCGCCAATGCTCAGAGCAGTGCACCCTTAAGGACCGCCAAGCTCATCAACCAAGCCCAAGTAAACACCCCCCCCCCCCCCGAATCTCCCTAGTGAGAACTAGCTCTAATGAGAAGCTTGTCGAGTCTTAGAGAAGCTCGCCCAAGTAGACCGACAAGCTCCTCAACCGAATCAGAATCAGAAGAGTCCTCCAGCAGATCGCACAAGTCTACGTTAGCTCGCCCCCAGAGTAGCTTGCAGCCGGACAGCTCGCCCGCAAGAAGCTCACCCAGACGCCACTCACCTACCAAGCTTGTCCCAGGAGGAAGACGACACGCCACTAGCAGTACCACTACAAACAAGTCTGACAAAAGTGCACCTGGCCGCTTCACCGCCTGATGGCCTGACAAAAGCACGCCTAGCCGTTTCGTCGCCAAACAACCTGTCCAACTGACATTTATGGCTCTGACCGCCTGAAAATACCCGCCTGACATATTGGCCCTGACACCAACGGTCGGATCCATGACACCCTGGCCCCGCCAGCTCAGAAAAAGCAACCAACTCCTGCAGCCTATAAATACCCCTTCTTCTCCAATGAGAAAGGGGTTGGATGAATTGGTAACAAATTCCTAACACATCCAATATCTTCCATATACTCACGCTTTCCATATTAGTCTGCCACGCAAGCACCGATCTGCCTCTAAGATCGCCCTTCGTGTCCGACAACCTTTCTTCAGTCATCTATTGACTTAAGCATCGGAGAGACTGCAGGCTGAAAGTTTGTCTGGCCTTTCTGATGTGCTGCTCTTCTTGTAGGAAATCCCCTCTGGCTGCCAGCAAGCGTGCCACCCACGCCATCCTTCACTAACGATCGAGCCTCCCTCATCAAACAGCTGGCAAACTATTCCTTCCGAAGGGCAACCTCGAGAACCTCATCCTCAAATCGTCCATGGACCGAAGTCAGCCTTATCCGCCCTTTTTACTTGTAACCATCGTGCCCTTGGTTTCCCACATCAATATAAATTCAGTGTTAGCAGATTTACCCCGCAACACCAATTATGGAATGAAATCTCGCCAAACATGCGTCGTCACAACACATGGGGATAAGAGGGGTAGAAGCTGAAGGCCGTGAAGAGTTGGGTTGATTGTGGCTTTGGGGTTCAAGGTTTTCAGGCTCAGCATGAGACTCAGTGTGGGTTTCAGCATGGGTTTCTTCCTCATGTGGAGTGAAGGTCAGGGCTAGGGGCTGAGTCTGAGGTGCTTGTTTTCGCCTACGTTTGATGGGAATCTCCGTACTAGACGAAGACAGTGCACAATCAGATTCATACTGCTGCAAAAGCTCAGAGGGCGGGGTTGCAAATTTGGTATGAGGTTTCTTGTGGCCCTGGGTAGGAGGAGGCTTTGGAACCCTAACCCTAGGTTCCTTGGGAAGCTTAAGGGACTAGCCCTTAGCAGATGAACTAGTTTTGGGGACCATAACAAGAAATTGACCGAAAAGATAAGATAGGGCTTGAATCGAAATGAGAAGAGAGAGAGATACCAATCGACATCAAAGGAGGAGGAAGAGGACTGGCTCGACGGAGTGATTGTAAGTTGAAACTCGACGGCCGAAAAGACTGACTCAGTCGACGGCAAGGAGGAGGAGCAGTCGAAGGAGGGAGGAGGAGAGGATCGGGGCTTTTGAATTGCTGGAGAGAGAAAAGTCCATATGATCGACGATGATATGAAAGAGGGGAAGAGATCTGGGCTGTTGGATTAAAAATAATGGCTCAAATCGTGGGCTATGAACCGCCAAACTCAGCGAGCATGCGACTGATGCACAACATGCAATTACCTGTCAAGCCCTAATAAAGAATGACTCAGAAAACAGACATGCACATGTAGTCTTCTAGATTTGGACAGGCGCCTGTGAAATGACTTACAGGGGCATGCTGCACAGTAAAATTATGAAGAAATTTTGAGCCATCTCTTGGGAAAATTGGTGACAATTGGGCAGGCGTCTATTGACCAAAATACAGTCTCCTGGCCGAAGACCAGTCAACTGGAATATGACCATCAGTCGCCTGTTATGAATAAGAGTAATGAAGACTAAAAACTGGAGATTGGGCAGGCGACTGTAGAAGAACTGAAAGTCAATTGTCCTGGTTCTGAAATCCAGAATTGAGTTAAAATCAAGGATTTGAGACTTCTCACCCTTAGACCTATACTCTGATTATTCTAATATTATAAAATAACCATCATAAGCATATAGACTAATACACATATCAAGCATATTAATCTAATCATCAAACCATAAAAAATCTCCAATAAATCTCATTGAAAACAAAAGTGAAAGTATGACATATTCAATATGAGATATGGAAAAGATCAAATGAGCTCAAAATAGGTTATAACATATAGACATGAGCTCCTAAATCTAAGTTTCACCCATAATCCCTAATTCTCCACGCAACCTCACAAATAAGTCTTCTTTTAGAGGTTTAGTGAAGATGTCGGCGATTTATTTTTGGGTTTCAATGTACTCAAAGATGATGTCCTTCTTAGCTACATGATCATTAATGAAATAGTGTCTCACATCTATGTGTTTGGTACAGGAGTGGTGTACCAGATTTTTGGAAAGATATATTGCACTTTGGTTATCAACCATGATAGGGCAAGTATCACAATTGACACCATAGTCTTTGAGTGTGTGTCTCATCCAAAGGACTTGTGCACATGCAAAACCCCCGTCAATGTATTCTGTTTTAGTCGTGGACAAAGATACGGAGTTTTGCTTCTTGGAAAACCAAGAGATACGGGAATTTCCTAGAAAATGTCAAGTGCCACTTGTACTTTTCCTGTCAGACTTGCATCCAGCAAAATCAGCATCACTATACGAGACTAGCTCATATGTGCTAGATGTAAGGTAAAGTAACCCATAATCTAGTGTTTGATTGAGGTAACGAAAAATTCGTTTAACCGCAATCA
>JAULAV010005146.1:0-24973 GCA_030789695.1 Scilla litardierei | reverse complement strand
GGCTTGTCTCTATCAGAGATAGGCTACGGCCTAAGACTACTTCTACTACCTCATCTATTATGATGCTGGAGTTGGCAGCGGACAAGAACTTCGAACTTAAAACGGGACTTGTGGTTTTGATGCAACAAGACCCATTTCATGGGAACTCCCAAGAGAATCCACACTACCATCTATAGTTGTTCTTGTCCAAATGCGCCACTTTTCAGATGCATGGTGTACTGGCCGACGCTATCCGACTGCGCCTCTTCCCATTTACCCTTTGTGATAAAGCATTGTATTGGTTGAGGACGCAAGCGGAGGGGATCTTTACCACATGGGATGAGTTGGTGAGCGCGTTTGTTAATAAATTCTACCCACCATCCAAGACAGTCAAGATAAGGAGCCCGCTCATGTCCTTCAAGCAAGGACCTCGGCAAACTCTATTTAAGGCATGGGAGCGCTTTAAAGATCTCTAACACCAATGCCCCCATCATAGTATTGAAGCATGTGAGCTTGTACATAGCTTTTACAATGGATTGCAACCGGGCACCAAGCAAATCATCGATGCAACCGCTAATGGAGCCATATTATCTAAGACGCCGGATGATGCTACGGACCTACTCGAGGAGATGGCCTCGAATAACCAACAATGGGGCGACGAGAGGGGACATTCTTCGTCCTCCTTGAAGCCGACGAGTATTTATGAGGCAAAGGCTGTAGCAGAGCTATCTACGAAGTTTGATTCTCACCATAAGTTCGTGGAGAGACTGGAGAAGTTGATGAGTGATCCACATGGGACCCCCACCGTATCTACACCGGGAGGAAGTATGGGCGATTGGTAAGATCAAGCCCATGTCATGTATGTTGGAGGAAAGCAAGGAGAGGGAGCTATATAGCAAGTCCAATATGTTGCGGGAAACACCGGTTATTAGGCAAACTCGGCCACGAGAAATCACCCGGGATTTTCATATGCTAATAATGATGGAGCCTTAAATTCACCACCGCAACAACCTCAAGCTCGGCCTCCACAACAACCGCAATATCAACCGAGAGGGCCTCAACAACAAAACTTCCAACCGAGGCACCAAGCAGGACCATATAGACATTCGGGGTACAATCAAGTGTGGAGAGCTCCTAATCCACCACAAGCACCGCTGAGGTCGGACCATGAAGCAAGGGTTGAAGAATTCATGGCGGAGTAAAAGAAAGTAAATGCTAGATTGACGGTTCAACAAGACTCTCTCAACACCGTCGTGGCACAATTATCGGAGCAACAAGCATTGCTCAATAAAAATACTCAACAATTGCAGGCTCAACCGGAGCCAAACCCACGGAGCAATACCGACCACATCCATGCGATGGTGGCAGTAACTACTAGGGACGGGAAGGACACTACTCCCGCCATGATTCAAACCAAGGAGCCGGGGGAGGAAAATTTGGATGACAAGGAGTCGGCTAATGGGGAGGAGGGCCCAAAAGAGCCAAAAGACGGAGAAGATAAAATTGTGAAGCACGTGAGGAGCGCAACTATATGCCACAGGTACCCTTCCCACAAAGGTTGGCAAGGGCAAAGATTGAGAAGCGGCTCGCCAAATTTCTTGAGTACTTGCGGGGAGTGAGCCTAAATATACCTTTCTTGGACGCCATTATAGAGATCCCGTCTTACGCCAAATTCCTAAAAGACTTGATTTCGGGAAAGAAGCGAAAGGAGAAGATAATGCTCGCCGAGCAAGGTACGTCGTTCACCCGGAAGGAGAAGGAGCCTACAAAATTTAAAGATCCCGGAAGCTTCCGCATTCCTTGCACGCTTGGAGGAGTCCCGCTACAAAAAGCTTTAGTAGATTTGGGAGCAAGCGTGAGCCTAATGCCCCTAACTATGTTTAAGAAATTGAATACGAGGACCGACGTAAAGCCGACAGATATGAGAATACAACTCGTGGATGGTCGGGTCACTAGGCCAGTGGGAATTGCGGAGAACATACCAATCCCAGTGCTGGGAGGAATTTGCTTGCAGTGCGACTTCGTGGTAATGGATATCAAGGAGGTGGGCGATACATCGCTAATTCTTGGACGCCCCTTCTTGGCCACCACTGGCGTGATAGTTGACGTGAGAGAAGGCACATTGTCTTTGAATGTCGGAAACATAGAAGTTGAGTTCCACATTCCTAAAGCGATGAAGCATATGTCTGGGCAAGAGGAAGTGGATTACGTGGACCTCCTCGATGAGGTCATTGATGATGCATTGCCATATGCTATCGGCGCCTTACACAATGATGGCTTCGAAGAAGACCAACCTTTTAGAGATGGAGAAAAGTTGGGAGACCCGCTGGATCATTCTATGGTTGATGACAAAGACAACGCTGATGTCGTACGAATTAGAGAGCTATGCAAGCTCTCCACGGTAAATAATTTGAAGAAAGCTCTGCCGGACAAGAAATTATCATCACCGGCAAAGAAAAAGAATGGTAAAAGCTCAAGCTTGGGGGACTCATCCCCCATTACTACCCATGATGAGGGGAGCCGAGGAGTGCCTACGAACAACAAAAATTAAATCCAAGTGGCCTTCCTGACAAGTTTGACGCGCGCATCTCACATGCGCCGAACATCGAGCATTAAACGAGTATCTTAAGGGGTCGAGCTCAAGACATTAAACGAGCGCTTGTCGGGAGGCAACCCGACGGTTTTATCTTATTTTTAGTTGAATTTTTCTTTTTACTTTTTAAATATTTCTTAGTGTTTAGAGTCAAGAATCGATAAAATCCCTGATAACGTACTCTATTTTTCACTGCAGGAGGTGGAGAATAAGGAACCATTTGAATGGAGGATGACCATGGCAAAGGAGAGCGCTCCAGGAACGCGCTCAGGCCTCAGGAGGAGGAAGGAACTGACAGGGAGACGAAAAACAGAAAGTGGAGCAAAAACAGAGAGTTGGAGCTGAAAACAGCAGGCCACTCGGCCGAGTGAAATTTTCACTCGGCCGAGCAAATACCTTACTCGACCGAGTAGGGTACTGATCAGGAAAGATCCTAAAAACTACTCTCTGTAATTTATATGCCACTCGGCCGAGTGACTATGTCACTCGACCAAGTAAATCTGACACTTTATACACTTGAAAAGCACTGAGTGGCAATGTCACTCGGTCGAGTAGCCATTGCCCACTCGGTCGAATACGATAGCTGCTCGGTCGAGTCGCGACTTCTGCTTCAAAAATTTTTTATTGTGCCACTCGGCCGAGTGAACGCGTCACTCGGCCAAGTGACCCATCCTTTATACACCCAGCGACCGCGGCTCAAATCCTCAAACTAAAAAAATTCCCAAATTTCACGAGCCCCTTCGTCTTCCCCCACGCATCAAACGAGCAGACCCTCCCCTCGCCCGAGCCGCACCACCGTCGGTCGCCGATCTCCTTCCGCCGCCGATTCCCTTCGTCGGCGCCGCTTCCCACGCTGCCACGCTCCCCCAAATTTCGCCCAAAATCCATTTTTTCTCCATTTCTCCAATCCGTAAACCCAACCCAGTCCCTAATCTAAATTGATCTATAGATATATCTGTTATACCTGATCTTACCCCATATATATTGATATTCAATACTGATTTGTCCATTTGTGTTTCAGGCTAGCTTGGGGAGATTCAGGACGGATTTGGCGCTTCTCGGAGGAGGCGATTCTTCGCACGCTTCCACTGCTTGCTCTCGCATCGTGCTCAGGTGTACTCGTTCCATATTTTCAGCACTTCACATTCTTGGATAGGCACTTTCTGCGGCTCACATGCTGCCCCGTATTAGGTCATGCACGCGGGCACCCGCTTCCAAGCAGAAGAGGTCCAGCGATCCTGGCTCCTCTTCTGCTAGGGCAGACTCCCCACCACCTAGCCCGCCACCACCCACACATCCACCTCACACCGCACCTATTCCACCACTGGCACAGCCTGCCCCCGCTATCGATGCGATGGGGATTAGGTTCAGAGATGACGCACACCGCGCCAGATTTGAGCGTATCTCCCATCGCTCTATCGTACCCTCTAGGTTCATGCACCTTACTGATTTCGAGCGCCTAGGGGTACTTGAGGGGCTACTCCAGTTGTATGACAACATGGGGTGGCGTGACTTTTTGCCGGTGTCGGCAGACACTTATATCCGCCCGACACTAGAGGTCCTTAGTTCCATTCGCAGGACCCCTGGGGGATGCTCCTTTCGCTTTATGGATCGTGAGTGCGAGATCACTCTCGATATGCTCCGAGCTTTCTTCCAGTGGCCCCCAATCCCGGACCCAGACCGAGCCTATGGCCCCACGCACATCCCACCGTCGTCATTCGACACACACACATTTTGGACACGTATCACGGGATCACCCCTCGCCTTTGACCCTGGCCGGGCCAAGGCCTCCGCTATTCTCCACCCATGCCTCCGCATTGCATAGCGCCTTATGGCGACCACTTTCTTAGAGAGGTATGAGCCGGGGACGTTGTCGACGCCAGAGCTCTACATGCTCTACGCGATGACACGATCGAGGGCCTTCGAGAGGGGTGGAGACGTTTTACTCCCCGCCATTGAGATTGATATAGCCAGTTGGTACTTAGACCACATCATTATCTCTGTCGGCGCTAGGACTCCTATCTGTTGCGGCGGTCTGATTACCTTACTGGCTCCCTTGTGCGGAGTAGAGCTTCCAGCCGGCTTGCTTAGATCACCTGGCCCCACTTCCCTTTCCATAGACGTTTTGGCCCAGATGAGGATGCTGCGTCATCATGGTCAGCACCACTGGGTGTGGCTGCATGGTCCTTTTGGCGCTGATTACATGGTTCTCTCGAGCCCCGCTCGGACCCAATTGGACCCGCAGGTGGGGAGTGAATTCCAGCGATGGATCTCCTCATTCCAGCTGCGTACGTGCTTGAGCCTGAGGGTGCTCAACAGGAGCCCCTCCTTCCACCTCTGGACCCCGTGATACCTCAGCTTGCAGCTGACCTGTCTGCACCTCCTGACACCTCTGTCCACACTTCTGCCAGTGTCGGGAGTACACCAGCTGAGTCCACCACCACCACCACCATCGTGTCGATGACCATAGATCCCATTTCTGCTGTGAGCCCTGAGCGTCCCACCACCATTATTGACAGCGATGAGCCCTCTTTTGCCTCTGCAGTGGAGACCCTTTCCACTTTCTTATTCTCGACCCCTGGGGAGTCATCTTCTGCACACTTCACGGCCCCCCAGCCGTCGATACTTCTGTCTCCACTGCAGCTGTCTTCATCGAGAGTGTCGTGACGGCTGTCCCCATTTCTGTGTCGCTGACTTCCCTGCCCTCCTCACCCTCTGTCACCACCTCAGCTTTTGCTGCTGCTCCTTCCTCTTCGACCATTCCTGCGTCTCAGCCTCCCACAGAGGCTGAGCATCGTTTTGTGAGCACATCACTACAGCCCCACCAGGTAGTCGCACTGGTTATTTACGGTAGCCGTGCGAGGCAGCCCCGTTCCTCACCTGTTCGACCCTCTGCTCCACCTCCCCCCGACACCCTAGTTCAGCACCTCTGTGCCCTAGAGGGGACAATTAGTGGGCTCAGAGGAGATTTCCGGGCTCTCTCCGCTACCGTCGCCGCTGTACAGAGGCACGTCGCTTTACTTCCTGGTATTCAGGCTAGCCTGAACCAGATCCTTGCGCGTCTGTTATAGACGCCACCACCACCCCCCCCCCCCCGCCACCACCTCCACCACAGGACGGTGCTGGTGCTCCACCATCCACTTAGGCACACACTGGTTGCCTCTTATATTTTTGCTGCTGCTATACTGGATATCTTCTGTCTGCTGGTTTTGCACCCCTCCTCCACATACGTTTTGGTCACTTTTTGCTCATATCTGTCTATATCATTCTGTGAGAGAGGATGTATTTGTGGGGACACCTATATTGCACCATTTTGATCTCTGCATGCATCACTTGCATACCCATCTCATTTTTTATTGTCATCATGCATGCATCCTCACCCCCACCCATATCATATCTCTCCGTGTGCCACACTTTGCACATTGAGGACACTGTGCAGTTTAGCTTGGGTGAGTGAGTGTCTCACGCACTTTTCACTTTCTTCATTTTTACTTTTATTATTTTCTCACCTTTCTTTGTTTTAACATTTATTTTCGTCCACTTTTTCATTTTTTCTCCATGCATCACGTTTTCTTACTTTTTATGTGTGCTGCATATGTACCGTAGTTTTTATTTTTCTTTTATCCTTATTTCCTTTATCCTTTTGCTAGAGAAGAATTTTCTGTGATGATGATGACGTAGACTTAGCATGTCTCTATATGCATATTATCTTGTCATGCCATCGTTTTTATTTCAGATATCATATGCCATGCTTGCTATGCATTCGAGATAGTGACCCGCACCTTTGTTATATGAATGTGGATGAAATTCTTCTATTAGCTGAATCTGATGATTTATATTGTATACTCTTCATATAAAACACACCAAGCTTCACGCATTAATCGCTTAAATTTGGAGTTCTGCGTTGTTGTCTGATATCACTTCTTATTGCATGAAAATTGTATGCTTCACTTTCAGGTTGATTGGGCGTACGCTATGTTGATATAACTGGATTAGTTTACTTTCTGAGACCAAACTGAGTAGATTACATTACTCTGCTGAAAGTTGTTGTGCACATTCTATAGAATGAACCGAGTGTTACATATTTTTCTTTCTCCACATATCTTGAGCATCATCTCTATACTTGGAAGCATTGGTGAATCTCCCTTTAGCGAATCTTATATTGGCATATTCCCCTTGCTATAAAAATCCATGCTCCAACACCCCAAAATCAAAAAGAAAAAAAATACATGTATATCTCTCTATCTTTTGATTTGGGATCACAGTTGTATATATTTAAAAAAAAGAAAGAAAAAGAAAAGAAGTTCATACATGATCCCACTTCATATTCTTTCTTTCTTCCTTCCTTTTTCCTTTTATTATTGGAGCTTCAAAAATGGGGAATAGTTTTATTGATGAATTTGATGCCACCACGCTTATAAATAAGCTTGGGGGAGAGAATCCAATGATGTGTGAGAGAGTGACTACTTGACTGTGCATGACAACCAAGGCTAGGTAATTTTCTATACTCGGTGAGATTACTAAAAGTTTTACGAAGTCCAGGAATTGAAACTTAGCATGCATCTCATGAAAACCACTCCTTTCTATTGTTATTGCTTCATGTTGTGTGATACCTCGTATACTCCAAATAGAAAGCGATCAATTGAAAAGTGTGTGGTCTATGATTATGTATATTGCTTTAGATGCTTCAGACGATGCTAATTCTAGAATGATTTCATATTTCATATTGTTTTGATATTCTTGGGTTTTTATATTGAGTGCATCCCCATATGATCATGATATCGAGATAAAAATCTTTGGCATGTTTTTATTCGCCGTACGCTATTTGAGTAAGCAAGTCCACGTCCTGAGGAAATGATCTAGCACCTCCCTCTTTGTTTTCTTTTCTATCTTCTTTTTTCCTTTTCCTTATTTTTATCCGCCGGGTTCACCCTTTACTCATCTTCCTCGAGGACGAGTAAGAGGTAAGCTTGGGGGATTTTGATCGCTCCTTATTTTGCACCTTTTTCTGCATGTTTTTATTTCGTTTTGATCGCCTATATTGCGTTTTCCACGATTATTCGACGATATCGCGTTGCTTTTCACTATTTCTTATTTTTGTCGTATTTCAGGAGATATGGAGCAATTTGGAACGAAAGTCAGATCAAAGGATTTTCATGCACTTCGGAGTGTCGCCCACGGCTTATTTGAGGAGTTTTCAGCGCTTGAGGATGATCGGAAGAGGAAGGAATTCGATAGAAGCGACGAGGAGGCGAGGAGGAGAAGGAAAGAGCCCAGAAATAGCTCACTCAGGCGAGTAGATGCTTCACTCGGCCGAGTGAAGAGCTGTACTCGGCCGAGTGAAACGGATACGCACAGTAAATTTTCAGCATTCACTCGGCCGAGCAAGGAAGTTCACTCGGCCGAGTGAGCACGCTCACTCGCCCGAGTGATACATGGATTTCATCCCGAGAAGCGGCCAAGTTACGAGTGAGCACGCTCACTCGCCCGAGTGATACATGGATTTCATCCCGAGAAGCGGCCAAGTTACTGGAAATTCTGAGGAAGCCCACTCGGCCTAGCAAGATTGCTCACTCGGCCGAGTGAAGAAGCCCACTCGGCCGAGTCAACCAGAGCGACAGACCCCTGAAACTCTCAAACTCTCTGTCTTTTATTGGGTCTGTCACTCAGCCGAGTGACATGGGTCACTCGGCCGAGTGACGCATTCCGACTACTACGCAGATTGGGATTTCTGGGCTGCGCGGGGGCAGTTTTGTCAGGATTTTTTGGACAAATTTGGCTTGTATATAAACCTAGTTTTTCCCTACTTTTAGGAGAGACTTCTATTATTTTTTGATGGCTATTTCTTTTGTAAATCTCAGTTGGAGATCATAGGCGACAATTTTGGTTTGTTCTTTCTTGCTAAAAATCTTATTTTTATGAGTTATCTCTTCTCTACAATGAATTGCGCTATTATTCTATTTGTTATTTCTGAGATTTTCATGATGATTTGTGAGTAGTTCCGTCGTTCTAGGGCATGTGGATGAACCCTATGGACCCGATCTTTGAATTATCGATTGTGATTTGCAAGAGATTGGATCCAAATTGATATGAAGGCCTAGATATTCGATTTAGGATTATAATTGAGATCCACTAGATTTGGTTTGCAGGAGATTGGACCAAAGCTAGGATTTTTATTATAAATCTATACTAATATTCGTTTACAAGAGATTGGACGAATACGAACTTTCATAACCTAGATCGTAGCTCGAGTTTGCACGAGAGTGGGCTCGAGTTGCGATTGGACGATGATGTCGATCTTCACGCTAGTTGCTTAGGTTAGGGTTTGCACAAGAGTGGGCCTGACGTCCACCGGGTTCACGCGTCAGAGATGTGTGCAATGTATTATTGGGGCGTGAGATTGAAATATTTGTAACCGCAAGCGCATGGTGTTGTAGTGTGGCTTGGGGGTCGAACTCAGGGAGGCGTGGTTGTGCTTGTGTCAAGAAGGATCGGATTCACCCCATGGGCGAGCTAGCCCGAATCGGATAATGGGTTGTCACGAAAAATAGAATGTGAGGGATAAACAATATAAAGGGAAAACCTGGGACTTCGGTTTTCACCCTATCGTGCGATTCTCGCCGATACGGCCTACGGGTAGGATAACGATCGTAATTAGGGTGGTGAGACGTTGCCTCTGAAAGTGGTACTAAGCTCGCAACGATAACTCTCAACGTCTCATCCTACCGCTCCCGCGCGCTAGGATTCGACGTCTACGCTAAGGGCGTGAGCTATGGCTAGGGAGTCAACCGCCAATTTTATTCCCCCTTGGCCCGACGGTCAAAGGCGGTCTTTTTCTTGTTGATGACAATAAAACACCCCGCGTAACCGGTAGATTCCTAATCCCTATCGATTTCCTAGTCCTATGGACGCATCGGGGAGAGCCCACGAAGGGGTTTCCACCAAAATCCCAGATTTGGAAACTACTCGCACATATTTAGTAAAAAGCAATCTAAATCGAAATCGACTGTTAGAAACATGATCAAGCGATTGAAAAGCAGTAAGAGCAATGCTAATAACACTATATTAAAGTTTAACAAAGATCGAAAAACTTACTAATATCTGAAAAATTACAGCCGTCAAGAGAGAGAAAAAACAGCAAAAAATAACAACTCCCGTTTCTGGAAAACCTAGGAGTCATATATATAGAATACGATATCAACCGATCAGTTGAGAAGTCAACTGATCGGGTGACCTGCTTCGTTTCTTCGGCAGTTCAGCACGGGACTTCACCCGGTCATATGGCACGGTCGGTTGAGCTCTGAAGCTGATCGGTTGGATCTTCGTGCCGTCGGGTGAACCGGTCCGTTGAGCTCTCCGTGTCATGGCTTCGGAGAATTGGCTACAGGTGAACCGATCGGGTGAAGGTCACCCAATCGGTTGGCATTCAGCATCAAATTCCAGAGAGTTGGGGCGTTTGAACCGGTCTCTGAACCGACCGGGTGACTTCTTGGCCGCTCCAACTTGTGTCCGGGTGGTGCACGCGTGCATCACCCGATCGGTTGGAAGTGACCAACCGGTCGTGTGAGGGGCTGAAAGATGCAATCTTCGTCGTTTGACCCCCTTGGATCACACGTGACTCCTCCCGTTGCTCCGGGACTTATGATATCGTCGTTTTATGTCCCCTACGCCGATAAACTCCTGCAAAATACGAAAAACACGGAAAAGTGAAAGAAAACAAAAAAAAACACGAGAAAACGAATACAAGACGGCGGTAAATAGCGGAAAAAACACGGAAGAAAACGTGTGCAAATATATGAAATATAAACGCACGTCAGGGCCCTAATCTAGGTTGCTATAGACCGACAATAGCGAGAGAGCGTGAGCTTGGTTCTACATTAAGTTGCGACTAGTTCACCTACATTCAAGCTTTGCAACATTGAAATTCATGATCCATAAGGATAAGAGACGGTCTGTAGTGGGAATTTCCTACCCTAGGTGCTTTTATTATATTGATCTATATTCGCTATTTTAACGATTGTGACATTTCCACCAAAACTATTCTTATTCCTTTGATAGCTAGGTGATTAAAGTAGGATACCTTCAATTGTCCTCCCTGTGTTCGATACCTGCTCGCCACTTCACCGTGCGCTTGCGGTAAAACTACAGTCGTTTTTCGGGTGTATATCCGGGTGCGATCACTTATCAGACTGCAGCTTTACAGCTCCAAGTCTGAGCGGACCTCTTCACGTCTCGCCTTCCATACTTGGGAAGATGAGCATGACAAATTCAAATCGAAGCGGAGGGATCGCAAGGCCACGTGGCTCAATTGCAACGGTTCACACTTGCATCCGACGGCACTGTGGCAAAGGCGATACGGCGCTTTACGAACCGTTGATCGCAGATCCAACGGACGAGGATCATCTCGCTTGGTATTCGAATTGAATTGTTATACGGGCGACGTGGCAGAATCAAGGCCGTTGCTTAGACATCACATGGTCGAGATGGATGGCAAAAGCGGGTGCGGATTTTGGCAAGCGAAGCGGGCGAGATCCGAACTTAGATGGACATGTGGCGCACTGTCATGCAATCCAGCATGGATGAACGGCCCAGAATTGAACCGATCGTGGGTTTTGGGTTGTGAAGCACATTTGCACGGGTTTGGACCCGCTAACGTTTTAAAACCTGCAATAATCTCTATATAAGCATACTTTGGCCTAGGGTTGTGTATTCTGGCGTATTTGGGGCTCCAGGAACTGCATTTTGGCCTGAAATTTGGAGGCCTTGGAGACAGAGGCCAGAGCTATCATCTGAAGGAGATTTGGGGCTAATTGGAGAGAATTGGTGATATTTTTCCTATCTTTAGCCTTTTATTTCACGTTTTTGGCTTGTATTTTGAGTATTCTTCACATATTTTGAGCTTTTGGTGATGTATTTGTCTATGAATACTGAATCTTTTCTCTTCATGCATGGTTAATCTTCATATATATTGGTTGTGAAGTAGTTAGGGTGTCGTATTCTTTGATTTCAATATCTTTTCGTCCTATTTGCATGTTATAATCACGTATTTTGTCGATTTCTACATATATCTTGTTTGAGTATGTTATATGGAGACGTGGGCATGCTTGAATTGAATATGATCTGGGTAAGACTTACTCGTGATGCGATCCAAGAGGATGTATCATGACCCGAGAGGGCTCTTGCGCGTATTTTCTTCATGAAATCGTTATTATTCGTGGTTACTCTTTGGCACGTTTTTATGCGCTTTATTGCCACACTTTCCGACGTTGTCATGCCCTAGCAGGATGAAATGATGAGTTATAGAAAAGATATTACTAATCATTGATTGCATATACCCTAACGAAATCACAACCAACGCATACTCTCCATATTAGTACCCCAATATCGAATTCACTGTAACTATCGTAGGATTTTCTTTTATTATTTTAAACTCTTGATACCATATCTTTATACCTGATAGGTGGTTGGTTATTATCGTTTTAGTACTCTTTATAAACTGAAGTTTGTGGTTTTGCAGGTCAGTTGTCCCGTGGATACGATACCTGGACTCACCAGGATTATTACTTGTTTGATCTCCTACACTTGGGAATATCACTCACAGATTTTGAGACGAGTCACATAACATAAAGTTTAGCACAATATGCAAGGGACTACAACTTGGCACATATCTTGCAACATAGCATAAAGTTTAGTATAATATGCGAGGGGATACAACATGGCACCTATCTTGCAACATAGCATAAAGTTTAGCATAATATGCAAAGGACTATTGTAGGATCCATGTGGATGACAGATAATACTATAAGGGGGTTGAATAGGGTTGTCAAAAAATAATAAATTTTTTCAATTAAATGAAGTCCTTCTAAGAGTTGCCTAAGTCTCAAATTCGAGTTGTCTCAATTTGTACTTAATCAAACAAATATTAATGCTTGTAAAAATTGTTAGTTACAGCGGAAATAAAATAGTACAAGAAATAATAAATAAGGACTCAGAGAGATATGATCACAGCGCAGACACATAGATTTTATCTTGATTCGGCCCAACTTTGGTCTACGTCCAGTCCCTGACCTCCCTCAGGATTTAATCTACTATTGCAACAAGCAATACAAGCACCTATCTTCCCTCGTTAGAAATTTCCAATACACACACCTAGTTACAACGAACTAGGATTTTCAATACCAATTTCCCTTATAACATGGGAATTACAATACTCAAGTCTTCTCCAAAGACTTTTACAAAAGATGTGAACATGATTACAAGATTTCCTACAAGACAGACAATAATATCTAAGTGTGAAGTGTGGCTTTAAAAAATCTAAAACTTTTGACCAAATAAATGATATAAATGAAACACGATTTGATCAAATAGTTGTCTTGAAAATGATCTACTAAAATATGCACTAGGGCTTTTGAGATCAATGATCAAGATTTAATCTTTGAAAGTATATAACTATAAAAACACACAGATTAAAAGAAAGACTTGTATTTGAATATCAATAGAAAAAGCTTTTAGCTTTGGAGATCAAAAGAGCTAAAATCTGCATAAAATCTGCACAAAATCATCTTGAAATCAGCTCAAAAAGTCTCCTCTAACGACTAGTTAAATTCAAATAAAACTGCCAAATATGTCAATAGTTGACCCAGATAGTCAGCTATTTTGGATGATAGTCGGCTATTATTTTGATAGAGAGTTGGAATTAAATCCCTGAGAAGAATAGTCCGCTATCTGACAATAATAGTCGGCTATTATTGGATACATGAGTTTTATAGTTAAAAATACGTGAAAATTTTTTTATAAAAAATATTTTAAAGTGCTATATTAAGTAATGTATTTTAAAAGGATCTTTCCAAAATTATTTTGTGTGTGTTAAATATATACTATGGCTTTTACATTTCTAAGTTAATTACTCACTTAGACACACATCTTGCTCTTATTCTTCATTCTTTGTCTTGAGCCGTTTCCCCTTAATCTTAAGTCTTCATAAGCTTTATAAGTCAGAGCCTTCATATTCTTCAATTCATGGCTCAATAGTAGACTTTTGATCACGGCTCTAAGTCTTTCGATTTGCTTAACAATGCGCTTAAAGCTCCATGACTATAATCAATATACACCTGAAATAAACACATTAGTACACATATCACGAGTACACGTCATCAAAATCCACTGGGGTGGGGTCTCAATATCCCAACACTCTCCCCTTGTTTGATGATGACAACAAATGATATAAAAGGTGGAAATAATATGAAATTTAAACATTACTTATGCTCCCCCTGCAGAGATGCATGATTGCTATGGAGAGGTTACTCCCCCTGCATTAAAGCTAGTTAATAATAAGATGAGATATGCATAATTTTCATATTACTTTTTATTCCTATTCAAGTGTCATTTTATATGGCATGCAATGTGAGCTTTCTTTCTCCCCCTTTGTCACATCAAAAACTAATACGAACATATAGTAAGAGTTGTGACGAGAGTAAAAATTATTACACCAAGTATTGTAAATATATATGCACAACGTAGCATATGAAATTAAGGTACCAAATGTATATAAACAAAAAATGACATATAAAAATATCTTCAATTTTACTTCAATTCCTTTTCACTATTAATTCCTAAATCTCGACGAAGTTTTGAAAATGGTTCTATCTTCAAATATTTCGTGAGAATATCCGCAACTTGATGTTCAGTTGGAACATATTTAAGTTCAACATCCTTCTTAACATAATGGTCATCTATGAACATGTCTCTAATGTCTATATGTTTAGTTCTATGATGAAGAACAAAGTTCTTGGATAAAATAATAGCGCTCTTATTATCACAATAAATTACACATGTAGATGGTTTAATACCATAATATACTATGACTTGTTTCATCCAGAGAACTTGTGCACATGCAAGTCCGGCAGCTATATACTCAGCCTCAGTAGTCGATAGTGAGACTGAGCTTTGCTTTTTGCTAAACCACGAGATAATGGAATGTCCAAGGAAGTGACATGTTCCACTTGTACTCTTCATAATTATTTACGGGTGTTTTCTCACCACTGGATCGTTGACCGAGGACTGTACGGTCAACGTGGTCAAGGGGTCGGTTGAGATCCCTTAGGCACGCCAAGCACACGTGCACTCAGCGTGGGTCGGAGATGGAGTCGAGGTCGAGCGTGAGATCCGAGCGGAGTGTCGGTCCTTGGTTGAAGCAGAGCGAAGGGGAAGCCTCGGCTCTGTGAGATGGGCTCAGCCTCGGTTGGACGAGCGTCGAGGGGTAGCCTCGGTGCCTCGTTTGCTGCTTGGTCTTCGGTCGGTAGCCACGCCCGCTTGCAGCAGGGGCGATCGTCTGGCGCTGAGGGGTAGCCTTAGTGCCTCGGTCAGCTTCTTCCTGGATAGACGAGAAACTCGTCAGGGGGGCCGGACCTTGGTTCCGGCGATATCCCCTCCGATGCCTAAGTCAGATCAAGGTCTGAAAAGTACTCGGCGGGGTAGGTATGACTCGAGAGGAGATCGATACGCTGACCCTCGGCACGAGCAGGGGGAGGGAAAGAAAATGGAGGAAACCAAAGTCGTTGATGGAATACCTCAGATCTGAATACCTGGGGTTCGATCCCCTTTCCGGTTGCTCCTGCCGCCCTCTTATAGGGTTCGTGCCATGATTGCCCCCGATGCACGTCACTCGTCCGCCTCCACTTACGCCCCCGCGATCTGCCTCCTTCCAAGCGCCAGCGTGAGTCGTGGGGGGCGTTACTCAATGAACCCCTTAATGGTCATTAAGGAGCCGCGAATTCAGGGGAACGGCTGTCTCGGGGGAGCGCGAGCTGATCGTGCATCCCTCGGGCTAGTCTGGCCCGACGTAGGGCTTTATTCGTGGGCCTCGTTTGGCGGGGCCCAATCTTGCTAGTGGGCCTCTCGTTCATTGCTGGGTCTTGGGTCTCTATTTCTTGGGCTTCTCCAAAATAGTTATATCAATTACCCCCATCGTCTGAGCCGTTCGGGTTTAGTCGGTTCGGTTCGGGCGATGTGACTGTTAGGGATTTGACAGGCGCGTCAGTCGAGGCCAGCCCATTAAATGGGGGTCATCATGATGCGACCCGTTTGATCTTCTCTTGGTGCGGGTTTCGAAACGCTGCCGATCCTCTGATGCTGCCACGTGCTCCCTGCTAGACGGTTTGAATTCCTTGATTGCCTAGCGTATAAAGACGCCGGCCTCCCTAAGTTTCGATTCTTTTGCGCCCTTCCTTCTGATCTTGGTTTTGCAAGCTCCTTCTCTCTGTCGTTTTTCTTCCTTCAGCTCCTTCTCAAGGTAATCCCCTTTCTTCTTTTGCCCCATGGCTACGCTTAGAATAGGCGATTCTGCGTCGGGACCAAGGGACCCTCCGGCGCCCGGTTCTGGCAATGTCCGACCTTTGGGGCCCGGAGCCCCTTCGGAGGCTCGTCCTGTTCAGGACAAGGGGAAAAGAAAGCTTTTCGCGGACCCCGTCGGTGATGATGTGGCTCAGGCTGCCGAGAGGTTTGACGTTCCCCCGGCGGTCCTCGGGTCGCCGTCTAAGGTCGATTTCCTGGCGGTTGTGGAGATCCGGGAGAAGTATTTGCATCATCTGTACGACGTCCGGATCCCCTTTAACGACGAGCAGATTTGCTTCCCACGGAGTAATGAGGTCGGCGTCTACATCGAGATGTTTCGCTTGGGCCTCGTTTCCCCCTTCATCCCTTCATCATCCAGGTCATGGAATTCCTGATGGTGTCCTTGTGTCAGTTGACCCCGTATTCCGTCGCGGTGCTGACCGGGTTCATCATGCTCTGCCTCGCCCATGGCTTAGAGTCGTCTCTTCCTCTTCTTTTTCATTATTATCGGGTTTAGAAGGTCGGCCAAGGATCGTGGCAGCACCTCCGGGTCCGCGCGGGGAGGGAGTGTCTGCTCGGTCTACCCCGCTGGGTGGGGGACTGGAGCTCGAGCTATGTCTTTGTCGTCTTTTCTGAGGACGCCGAGATCTTGACAGGCTGGGGAGGGTTATGTCAATATAACTTGACGTTGACCCTCTCCGAGGCTGAATAGGCAGCCGTCCGGCTGCTGTCGTCTCTTTCCCTGGAGGAGAGGTCGATCTGGCCTCTGCTGGATGACCTGCTTCTTAAGACCGTTCTGTGGTCTCCCGGTAGGCTCTTCCTTTCTTTATGTTTTCACTCTTGCTTACCCTGATTTTCTTTTCTTCTGCAGAGATGGCTGGGCATGAATTCACCCGTAATGTCAATGAACTCATCCAGAGGGGTTCCAGCCGAAGCCGAGGGAACCCATCGGGTCAGGCGCCCCGTCGCACCATTGATGAAGAGGTGCGTCAGGCCGAGCCTGCCATGGGCAGAGTGGAGCCCACGGCCATGGTGGCACCTCCCCCCTTGGCCGCGAAGATCCTCCCCGAAGGCGAGGCCCCGGGGGCCGAACTCCCTCACCCCGCCCAAGCCGAGGGAGGCGACGTGGGGGCCGAGCCGGCCCCCCGTGCGCCACGGGCGGTCGGGGTGCGGGGTGCAAGCGCTCCCCTCCTATCTCCGTCGGCCCCAGCGAGAGGAAAAGGAGGAAGGAGGGTGGGGAGACCCGCACTCCGGTGGCCATCGAGGTGCCGTCGGCCTCCGGTGAAACTCTCCCGCTGACCCTGGTGGTCACTCCCACCGTTTCGGCTGAGCCTTTCCTGGTAGGATCCGGCGGTATGTTGGCGAATGCCCTGGCAGGCCCCAAGGTTACCCCCGGGGACTCGGTATTCGTCGATCGGGTCGTGGCCAACCAGTTGGCACACGGCTCTGTCCTCACAAGGGACCGATCTCTCCTAGAGAGAGCTCCCACCGACAGACTGTCGGACTCCCTAGTCTGGCAGCTTCAACAGGTTTGGCGGCTTTGTTGTTCTCAGACCCGTCTTCTGACCTTTCTTTATATAACTCTTTCCTTTTTGCAGGCCACTGTGATGGATGTCGAGGCTCAACGTCGAGGGGCCCGGGTGAGGGACCTCGAGGAGTCTTCTGCCTGGGAGCGCTCAAGGGCCGGGGCGGCCGAGGTGGCCGCTCAAGAGGCGCGCATGGAAGCTCGGCATCTCCAACACCGGGTAGACGAGCTTGCTGGCCAAGTGATGGACCTCTAGGGGGAACTGGCCGATGCTCAGAGGTCGGCCCGAGAGGCGGAAGAGGCGTTCCGCCAGGAGAGGGGCGATCTCCAGAGCGAGCTGGCGGATTTACGTCAGATGACCCGGTTCGTCGACGAGGTGGAGAGGGGCGTCGGCGGGGTCCTGGGAGCAGGGATCGTGGAGGTCCTTAGGGAGGCCTTCAGCTCTTATGAGGACCGGCTTGCTCCTCGGATCATCGACGTCGTCTGCAACTCGTTCTGGCGGTTCGCAGAGCATGCTCGGTAGCCTCTCACTCCTGCAGATCCCCGGGCTCTGAGCAGGGTGAGGTGCCAGAGGATGCTTCCTCCCGTGCCCCGGGGCCTTAAGCCGCTTTATTTTGTTTTCCCCCGTTTTGGCCTGTAATTTTAAACAATCTATAAAGTTCCTTTGTCGGCCCGTATATTTGTTGTTTGTTTCCCTTGTTGTCGGGGTTTTTCTACCTTGCTGGGACCCTCGGTCTCTTCAATCTTTTTATTGTGCTTTGAACTGGTTGTGAACTCCATATTCTTGTCGGCGTCCCTTTATCGCTCGTGGTGGGAGCGAAGGGTCTTCAGAACTCCGGACCCGTTGGCACCCCAGATGGGGACCTCATAGGAGCCCTCGTCTGACTTGCCGTAGATACTCAGTTTGCTTAGGTAATCGCCTTGTGTGAGGCTGAGTTGCTCTTGGCCTCGCTGTCAGTTGGATCGGTTGGTCGACGAGGGGGGCTGCCCCTCGGTTTATAATCAGCCGATGCCCTGGTCTGCTGGGAGGGTTTCTCCCAGCCTTACAAGCGGGCAAATTGTTTGGTCGACGAGGGGAGCTGTCCCTCGACTTATAACCGTCTGATGTCCCCGTCTGCTGGGGGAGTTCCCCCCAGCCTTACGAGCAAGCAGATTGTTCGGTCGACGAGGGGAGCTATCCCTCGACTTATAATCGTTTGATGTCCCCGTCAGCTGGGGGAGTTGCCCCTAGACTTACGAGCGGGCGGATCGTTCGGTCGGCGAGGGGAGCTATCCCTCGGCTTATAACCGGCCGATGTCCCCGTCTGCTGGGGGAGTTGCCCCCAGCCTTACGAGCGGGCGGATCGTTCGGTCGACGAGGGGAGCTATCCCTCGGCTTATAACCAGCCGATGTCTCCGTCTGCTTGGGGAGTTGCCCCCAGCCTTACGAGCGGGCGGATCGTTCGGTTGGCGAGGGGAGCTATCCCTCGGCTTATAACCGGCCGATGTCTCCTTCTGCTGGGGGAGTTGACCCCAGCCTTACGAGCGGGCGGATCGTTCGGTTGGAGAGGGGAGCTATCCCTTGGTTTATAACCGACCGATGTCCCAGTCTGCTGGGGGAGTTGCCCCCAGCCTTACAAGCTGACGGATCGTTCGATTGGCGAGGGGAGCTATCCCTCGGCTTATAACCGGCCGATGTCCCCGTCTGCTGGGGGAGTTGCCCCCAGCCTTACGAGCGGACGGATCGTTCGGTTGGCGAGGGGAGCTATCCCTCAGCTTATAACCGGCCGATGTCCCAGTCTGCTGGGGGAGTTGCCCCCAGCCTTACGAGCAGGCAGATCGTTCGGTCAGTGAGGGGAGCTATCCCTCGGCTTATAACCAGTCCATGTCTCCGTCTGCTGGGGGAGTTGCCCCAGCCTTACGAGCGGGCGGATCATTCGGTCGGCGAGGGGAGCTATCCCTCGGCTTCTAACCGGCCGATGTCTCCGTCTGTTGGGGGAGTTGCCCCCAGGTTCTTGGACGGGTTGGAGGGTCGACCTTCTGGGGGAGTTGCTTCCCGCCTCCGAACTGTTGAGAGAAGGCGGTCCTCCGGAGAGGAGATTGAGTTCTCTTCAGCATCGTGAAATGGCCATTCAGTTAGGTGTGAAAAAAGAGGTTGCATTTATACTAACAAGGTCCTTATTTCTTTCCATGGACCAGTACAATTGGAAGAAAAAGACATAGAAAACAGAGGAGGCTACGGTAGGATGGCCCTCCCGGCGAGGTGGCTGCTGTTTGTCCCGTCCGCTCACTCGATGACGCGCATGGCCGCTTGGACCACGTTTACCTTCTTCCCTTTGTCCGGCTACCTGGATGTCCCCTCCCCATGAGCGGGATCGTCGGCGAGGTTCTTTAAGTGCCCCCAACTCACCAGCTTCTCTATATCTTTCTTCAGATGTCAGCAGTCATCGGTGTCATGACCATTGTCCTTGTGATACTTGCAATATTTCTCTTCGTCTCTCCCGCCTCTCTTCATCCTCGGAGGAGGCCGGTTCATGCGCCCCTCCTTCTGGGCGTGTGCAAGGACAACGTCCGGGGCAACGTTCAGCTGGGTGTGTTGCGGTTCTTCCCTCCGCTGCTTTCCTCTGGCCTTCTTCTCCTGCCGATGCTCCTCCAGGCCGCGGCGCTCAGTCTCGTCGCGCTTGGATCCTCGCTTGGTCCTTCCGTCATCGACGGCCAAGGCCTCTTCCATCAGCATGAAGCGCTCGGCCCGCGCCATGACCCTGGTGAGGTCCTTCGGAGGATCGTTGTGTAACGATTTCTTCAGACCCCTGTGCCATAATCCTTTCTTCAGGGCCATTTTCACGACTAGCTCGGGACAGCTCTCCACGTTCAGTCGCTCCATGTTGAAGCGACGCATGAAGTGCCTCATGGATTCCCTAGGACCCTGCACCACCTTGAATAGGAGTTCTGAGTCCGGCTTTACCTGTCGCTTGGCCATGAATTAAGGTCAAGGAAGTTGGTGACCTGATGACAGGGGAGCCGACGACCGAAGCCCCGGTGAACGGCGACCGTAACTATAACGGTCCTAAGGTAGCGAAATTCCTTGTCGGGTAAGTTCCGACCTTGCAGAACAACTGGGTGAGCTCCTCGCAGCTATCAACGGAGCGGTTGGGCAAGCTGTGGTACCAAGTCCTTGCTGCTTTCCGGAGGGTGGAATAGAAACCCCTGCAGAGCAGGGTATCATCGGCCCCCTGGAACACCATGACCCCCTTGTAATCCATCACGTGGTCTGCGGGATCGCCCGTGCCGTTATACTTATCTAACATCGGCACCTTGAAATTTGAGGTCACCCGTGCCTCGGTTATCCTCCGGGTTAGGGGGCATCGGTCGCCATTAACGCCCCCCCGGCCGCCCTCCCTCGCTTACCTCGTGGTCGCCCGGTCGCGACGGGCGGGGGGGGGGGGGGGGGTAGGTTCATGCCTGGCTGTCCCCTGTGTCCCTACCAAGCTGGGGGCGGGGCTCGATCGGTGTGCGTCTCCTCTCTTGCCTCGGTTCTCTTGCTGGTCCCGTCTCAGTCGGCGGAAACTTTCGCTCCGCTGAGTTCGATCCGCCAATGCTCGACGATCGTCCCGTCGGTGCCTGGTCGAGCCTGGTCTCCTGGACGAGATGAGTCACTCGTCCTCTGCTTGGTCGGAGCCCCTCCTGTTTCCCTCACGAAACGAGGAGGGAGTGGGGGACCGCGCTGGGTTGAAGCACGGCATGGTAAATCGCCGCTCTAGGTTGGGCACCCCATTCCGGTGGTTGGTGACTACGGCGGACCACCGGGTTGGTGATCCCCTCCCTAATGGTGGGCTTCATCCACCCCATCTCCCTGGATGGGCGCGTTGCCGACGAGTTGTTGAATTGTTGTGACCAACGTCTGGATGTTAGCGTTGGTCTCCTGGGCGAAGATACGGAGCTGTTCCTGGGTGACCGATCGGGATTCGCATGTCCCCTCGGTGGTGTGACTGTGCTGGTTTTTTGGTGGAATGTAATCTCCTCCCTCTTGGATGGGGGGCATGCGCCCCGCGCCATTGCAGATTGGTTCCATTCCGGTGGTTCGATGTGGGCTTACTTCATTTCCCACAGACGGCGCCAGATGTTTACGGGTATTTTCTCACCACTGGATCGTTGACCGAGGACTGTACGGTCAACGTGGTCAAGGGGTCGGTTGAGATCCATTGGGCACGCCAAGCATACGTGCACTCAGTGTGGGTCGGAGATGGAGTCGAGGTCGAGTGTGAGATCCGAGCGGAGTGTCGGTCCTCGGTTGAAGCAGAGCGGAGGGGAAGCCTCGGCTCTGTGAGATGGGCTCGGCCTCGGTTGGACGAGCGTCAAGGGGTAGCCTCGGCGTCTCGTTTGCTGCTTGGTCTTCGGTCAGTAGCCACGCCCGCTTGCAGCAGGGGCGATCGTCTGGCGCTGAGGGGTAGCCTCGGCGCCTCGGTCAGCTTCTTCCTGGATAGACGAGAAACTCGTCAGGGGGGCCGGACCTTGGTTCTGGCCATATCCCCTCCGATGCCTAAGTCAGATCAAGGTCTGAAGAGTACTCGGCGGGGTAGGTATGACTCGAGAGGAGATCGATATGCTGACCCTCGGCACGAGCAGGGGGAGGGAAAGAAAATGGAGGAAACCAAAGTCGTTGATGGAATACCTCAGATCTGAATACCTAGGGTTCGATCCCCTTTTCGGTTGCTCTTGCCGCCCTCTTATAGGGTTCGTGCCATGATTGCCCCCGATGCACGTCACTCGTCCGCCTCCACTTACGCCCCTGTGATCCGCCTCCTTCCAAGCGCCAGCGTGCATCGTGGGGGGCGTTACTCAACAAACCCCTTAATGGTCATTAAGGAGCCGCGGATTCAGGGGAACGGCCGTCCCGGGGGGAGCGCGAGCTGATCGTGCATCCCTTGGGCTAGTCTGGCCCGACGTAGGGCTTTATTCGTGGGCCTCGTTTGGCGGGGCCCAATCTCGCCAGTGGGCCTCTCATTCATGGCTGGGTCTTGGGTCTCTATTTCTTGGGCTTCTCCAAAATAGTCGTATCAGTAATGATTTTACAACCAGCATAGTCTGAGTCACTAAACGAGATTATATCAAAAGTGCTATCGTTAGGATAAAACAATCTAAATTCAGATGTGGTTTTAAGGTATCTAAATATGTATTTTACTGCTTTAAGATGTGATTTCTTAGGGTCACATTGGAATCGTACACAATCACATACACTAAACATTATGTCAGGTCTACTAGCAGTAAGATATAATAAAGAACTAATCATACCTCTGTATGTTTTCTGATTGACGCTTTTACATGCTTCATCTTTGTCCAAAGAGGTGGATGTGGCCATAGGAGTATTCTTTCCCAATGCATTCTCCATCCTGAACCTTTTGAGTAAATCTTTAGCATATTTGGTTTGATGAATGAAGGTTTCCTCTTTCGACTGCTTGATTTGCAATCCTAAGAAGTACATGAGCTCGCCCACGTGGCTCATCTCGAATTCATCCTGCATTAACTTGGCAAACTCTTGATAAAGATTTTCAATAGATGATCCAAAAATAATATCATCTACGTAAATTTGAATAAAAATAATGTCATCGTGAATTTTCTTAACAAATAATGTAGTGTGGTTTTCCAACATTATACCCCGAGTTGATTAAGAATTTTCTTAATCTCTCGTACCAAGCTCTTGGAACTTGTTTCAGATCATACAAAGCTTTATTCAATTTATAAACATGGTCTAATTTCTTATCATGTTCAAAGCCTAGAGGTTGTTCAACATAGACTTCCTCATTAATATAACCATTCGAGAATGCACTTTTTACATCCATCTGGTATAATTTAAAATTTTTAAAAGATGCAAATGCAAGTAGCATTCTAATAGACTATAGTCTAGCAATAGGTGTAAAAGTTTGATCAAAGTCAATACCTTCTTCTTGTGAATATCTCTGTGCTACTAATCTTGCTTTGTTTCTTACCACATTTCCATCCTCGTCTAGCTTGTTCATGTATACCCACTTTGTGCCGATGACTGGACGATTAACTGGTCTAATGACTAACTCCCATAACTGGTCTAATGACTAACTCCCATAACTGATTCCTTTCAAATTGATGAAGTTTTTCTTGCATAGCTACAATCCACGCTTCATCTGCAAAAGCTTCATCTATCTTTTTCGGCTCAATGTTAGAGACAAAAGCAACATGAGACATATATTGTACTTGTGATCTAGTTTTAACACCTTCATCAATGTTTCTAATGACTTGGGTGTGTGGGTGATGTGTCACTTCAGTGAATGATTTGGGTAATGGAGGAATATTATTCATATCACTTGAAGGAATGACTACATCATCATCAATATCATTATTTAAACTAGGATCATAAACATTTGTATTAGATTCATCAAAAGTAACTTGTAATGTCTCAACGACACAAGGAATTTTCTTCTTGTATATGCGATATGCTTTGCTTCTAAAAGAATAACCGATAAAAAATTTCTTCATCCGCTTTGGATTCAAATTTATCTAGGTTATCTTTTGTGTTCAAAGCTTAGCATTTACAACCAAAAACTCTAAAATTGGATATGTTTGGAATGTGTTGGTACAATAACTCATAAGGTGTCTTTTGAAAAAAATTACTAATTAACACTCTATTTTGAACATAGCACATGGTTGCTACGGCTTCCGCCCAAAAGTATTTTGGAAGGTTACTTCCAGACAACATTGTTCGTGCACACTCTTTGAGTGTTCTATTTTCCTTTCAACTACTCCATTTTGTGGAGTAGCTATAAGAAAAGAAAAGGTATGAGATATACCACGTTTTTCACAATTTTTTTTTGAAAATGTTCATTTTCAAATTCTCCACAGTGGTCACTTCTTATTGATATAATTTTCGAAGAATGTAGTCTTTCAGTCTTTTTGAAAAATATTTTGGATTCACGAAAAGCGTCAGTTTTATTTGTCAAAAATAAAACCCAAATGAATCTTGTGTAGTCATCTACTAAGACAAAAACATATTTGCTTTCATAAAGAGAAGAAATCCTAGCGTGACCAAATAAATCCATATGTAGTAATTCAAGTGGTCTTTTTGAGCTAAGGGCTCATATGATCTTAAAATTGCTATTATGTGATTTACCATGTTGGCAAGACTTACACATTTTATCTAATTTGAAATTCATTTTTGGGAGTCCTTGCACCAATTCCTTCCTCGATATATTATTTATGTTTTCGATGCTGATATGACCAAAACGTCTATGCCACAATAATGAGTCATTACATGAAACAATTAAGCATACCTTTGAATCATTATCTTTGCAAGAAAAAGTATAAATATTATCTAACCGATTACCTTGCACTAACACATTCTTCATAGCATTGTCATAAACTAAACATGCTTCATGAGTGAAAAGAACTATATAGCCTTTATTGCATAATTGAATAATACTTATCAAGTTATGCCTGAGTCCTTTAACTAAACTAACATTCTCAATAATGGGGTTTGAAGGGTTGCCGACGTTGTCGATTCTAATTATCTTTCCCTTTTTGGTGTCTCCGAAGAT
>JAULAV010005142.1:0-24920 GCA_030789695.1 Scilla litardierei | reverse complement strand
TAGTTTACTTTCTGAGATTAAACTGAGTAGATTACATTACTCTGCTGAAAGTTGTCGTGCATGTCCTATAGAGTGAACCCAGTGTTACATTTATTTCTTTCTCCACATATCTTGAGCATTATTTCTATACTTATATTCATTGGAGAATCTCCCTTTAGCGGATCCTATATTGGCATTTCCCCCACTATTAAATTCCATGCTCCAATACCCCCAAAATCAAAAAGAAAAAATATATGAATATCTTTCTATCTTTTGATTTGGGATCTCATATGTATATATGTTATTAAAAAAAGAAAAAAAGAGAAAAGAAAAAGAAAAAAAGAAAAGAAAAGAAAAAAGAAGCTTATACATGATCACATCTTATACTCTTTCTCTCTTTCTTCCCTCTTTTGTTTTTATTTTTATTGGAGCTCCAAAAGTGGGGAATGTACTTATTGATTTATCTTATGCCACCACGCTTATAGATAAGCTTGGGGAGAGGATCCAATGATGTGTGAGAGAGTGACTACTTGACTGTGCATGACAACCTAAGCTAGGTAATTTTCTATACTCGACGAGATTACTAAAAGTTTTACGAAATCCAGAAATTGAAACTCAGCATGCATTTCATGAAAACCATACCTTTCTATTCTTATTGATCCATATTGTGTGATATCTCTTATACTCCAAATAGAAAGCATTCAATTGAAAAGTGCGTGGTCTATGATTATGTATACCGCTTTAGATGCTTCAGACGATGTTAATTCTAGAGCGATTCCATATTTCATATTGTTTTGATATTCTCGGGTTGTTTATTTTGAATGCATCCATATGATTATGATATCGAGATAAAACTCTTTGGCATGTGTTTTATATTCACCGTATGCTATATGAGTAAGCAAAACCCACGTCCTGAGAAAATGATCTAGCACCTCTCTCTTTGCTTTCTTTCTTTATTTATTTCCTATTCCTTCCATTTTCATTTTTTATTATTTTTTTCCGTCGGGTTCGCCTTTTACTTATCTTCCTCGAGGACGAGTAAGAGGTAAGCTTAGGGGATTTTGATCACTCCATATTTTATACCTTTTTTCTGCATGTTTGCATGTCGTTTTGATCGCTCATATCGCGTTTTTCATGATTATTCGACAATATTGCGATGCTTTTCACTATTTCTTGTTTTTGTCGTATTTCAGGAAATATGGAGCGATCTGGAGCGAATTTAAGATCAAAGGATTTGCACGCGCTTAGGAGTGACCCCCACGGCTCATTCGAGGACTTATCAGTGTCACGCCCCGCTTCCCAAAACTACGTAGGCGAAGCGTGACTAAGGCCCGCTTAGGCCGGAGCTGTGAAGCTTGGACCCAATAAGCGTCTGTAGGGGTACCATTTTAAAAGATTCCAGGTTCTTGCATTTATAAAATTCGTAACAACAGAAAGTACTGAAAGGAAATGCATTCATTTTACTCCATCAAGATATCCAGAAGTATAACAGTCTAACAAAGGAAGTAATGCCCAGCATGTCATCATGTAGAAAGTAAACTACTGGTGCAAGCACCCAACCTATGCAGAAAAGTAAACGGTGCTACGCACCCGAACTAGAAAGCAGAAAAAACCCTGAACTGCAATGGTGTGCGACCTCTAAGACTGGTCCGCTTCAGGTACGTACTCCGGGTCGACGTCCTCTGGCTCCACGTACTCAGGAATGTCCGGCTCGTCCACGTGCTCTGGCTCAACACCTGACGTACGGCACCCAAGAGAAAAGGAACAGTACGTCATGTAAAGTCTACAAAAGAGGGTTATACTCTACTTCAAGTGTACTGTAATTTAAAACAACGATTTACTAGTTGATTAACATGCTGGGGTTATAACATGGCAGTTAAAGAAAGTAAAACGGTACAGGAAAAGTAAACACGACACGCTGTAGACGTAGCGTGTGCTACCGACTACGAGACTAACCTAAACGGGACAAGACAAGAAGTGTGTCACTAAGGTTCACGCCTTTTGGTCTGTACCAATGGAACGCTAAACCTTGTGCACGGGACAAGACAAGAAGTGTGTCACTGAGGTTCATGCCTTTCGGCCTGTACCGAGGGAACGCTCAACCTAGTGCACGGATAAGACAAGACAAGAAGTGTGTCACTGAGGTCACGCCTTTCGGTTAGAAGGCGGCCATCACCTTCTCAACCGAGGGAACGCTCAACCTAGTGCACGAGCAAGACAAGGCAAGAAGTGTGTCACTGAGGTTCACGCCTTTCGGTTAGAAGGCAGCCAGCACCTTCTCAACCAAGGAAACGCTCAACCTAGTGCACGGGACAAGACAAGACTGAGGGTGACAAGAGAGATTCACGCCTTTCGGTTTGTGAGTGGCCAAACCCGCCAAGCCGAGGGAACGCTCAATCTTCCTCCACCCAAAGTGCTCAAGACAAGACAACCAGAGATCACCCTCGCATGGAGGGTACCTGAAACGCCCGTAGGCTTTTGCAACGTGACATGACAGAGTTGAGGGAAGGTTCATTCTAGGGTGTCCACACGCACGCACACACAGAATAACCCTAAGGTGTCAGTTGTTGTTGTTGTTGTGCTTAGACTTCGTCGTCAAGTCTAAGCTGTCAAGGGGGGTCCCGGACGCTATCATTTCACGTCCGGTTCTCTTTGCTTACGTTTTAACAATTCTAAGAGTCTATGGCCTAAACACGACCGAAAGTACAAGTGAGTACACTTGCCTGCAGTGGCGAGTGCGTCGTCTGTCGGGAGTGTCCTGTCGAAGCGTCGCGTCGACGATGGTCCGTCTGAAACAGGATCACGGCGATGTCAGATCATGATTTTTGTCAATCCTATTATGGTTTGTTTCTAAATTTGGCGGGACTACCCTAACAGTCAAAAGACACGTCTTTTTGATGATTTGTTCAGTCTAGATCGACGTCTACCCTATGTGCACAGAAAATTTGTCCATTCGTCGATCTTTCCTACGGTGGGCAACGTTTTATAGATGCTGAAAATAACTTTAGTTCGTGTTGACCAATTTTAGATTAGGTTTTGATGAGATACGGTGTGGGTTTTACTACTCGTTAGGGGAACCAACCTCTTGACGTCGTTCAAAAGCGGAAGTTGGGTCTGAACGGTGAAGCGTCAGCGTCGTCTAGAACTCCTCGGTTGTGAGTAGCACAGTAAGGTATCTCTGGATAGCGAGGCAATGGCATGAATACAGCGAGCTAGCGGCGATCTCCTTCCCATTGCGGGTAACTCAACGGATCGGATCTTCACGACGGCGGCGACGTCGGATAAAAACACGTGTGCACGGCGACACACGTGTACTTCGAGGGTCCAAGGCGCTGTCGATAGATGAGGTAGGATCAGTGGAAGATGCTCGGCCCGGTGGGTGGCCGACGGTGTGAGCGTACGGCGGTGGGTGGTCGTGAGAAGCCGGGGAGGACAGATTCGCGCAACGTTTGTTGTCACATGTCTCAGCAGAAATCCAGCTATGAACAGCGACAACGGAAAGTTGCAGAGGCTAAAGGACTTCAAGATGAAGCCATCGGTGGTGGAGTTGTTGCCGGAAGTGGTCAGAGGTGGTCGTGCGCAGGCGTCAAAGTTCAGCGCACAGATCTGTAAAAAAATAGCAGCTGGGCCTGGTTTCGACGGATATTCAAGGAGCTACATGCGAGATAAAAGTATAAGGGAAATTGAAGTTGGTAGGAGAGTTCGATAGGAGTCCAACGGCAGTAGGGTGGTCGCCGTAGGTGGCCGGATGACCGGTGGACGCGAGTTTGAAGTGGCGGCGTGCAAACTGTCAAAAACAGCGGCTAGATCTGAGTTCCACGGGGTTTTCGAGGAGATCGAGACGTGGGAAAAAGGTAAGGGGAGTTGGAGACGATTGGATGGTCAAAGAGGAGTTGAATGGCGGTGGCGGCAGCGGCTGGAGGTGGCCGGAGAGGGGAGGCCGGCCGTTTTTCTGGTGTGGCGCAGTTCTGGCCTAGGCAGTTTTTTTGAGGGGTTTCTAGGGCTTTTTAAGGGGAGAGAGGGTAGAGAAAGGAAGGAGGAAGGAGGAGGAGGGATGGCCGGAGTTGGGGGGACTGGTGGTGCCTCACCGGAGGCGGGAGATGCGCAAATGAAGAAGAATGCGGCTGGAAAAATGGGTTGCGTTTGATGCCTAGGTTTATTTCGGTTGTGTTTGTTTTAAAGATATGACATATGCTTTTTAGGGTGTGTATTTAAGGGATGGGTAAGAGAGAGTGTGAGAGATGGGGTGTGCAAAGAGGGGAATAGCTGGGTGAGGGTAACAAATAGAATCCCATATTTCATGATACGTATGATTTGATTAGGATTTGATTAAGTTTGAATTTCAAAATTAGATTAGGCTAAGCGGGCTTGGATTTTGATTAGCGATTTGGGTGGGCTAGGAGTGTCAGAAAAATACGAAAAAATATGGGGACGACCGTGACGAAGAGAGGCTCGGGGATACAGTAGTCAATCGCATGTGTGGTCCACGGTGAATGAACAAAAAAAATAAAAGATCCGGCGACCAAGTCTAAAGCTACGACGATCCTGCAATCAAACCTGATTTGTGGGAGAACGACCCGTGAAATGACGTTCACTAAAACTCCCACAAATAATTAATCTTCCTTACGATCACAATGACATATCACATCGTATAGACCGAAACCAAGAAAGAGCCAAATAAAATACGTGCACGAAAAGTACGTGCACGTAGAAAATACGAATGGTCAGAAAGCAGCCGTTACATTCTACCCACCTTAGAAATGATTCCGCCCTCGGAATCACTTATACTAATAATAATACTCTCTATCTAATCCTATACCAAAAACTCTCATATCTGCACATAAAGATCGCTAATCCTATAACTTCAAACGACGTTCCTCAATAATCCATCATAACCCGTCTCTCCACTGGATAATGCTACATCTAGAATCACACCCTAGCACCTGATTATAGATTCACGCCATCGCCTACCAGTCTTCAATCATCTCGTCCTCAATATATATTCCCCATCATATCGGCTCATAATCCTATTCTCCTTAATCAATGAACCATCGAACCACATCTACCTTACCCCTATCACCTAATCTCCCAATCTTATAAAATCCGTCTTCCTAACTATCCATTCATCTCAACATGTTGTGTTACTTCCAATGTCTTCTCACATCAACTTAATAATCATGTCTTGACGCGCTAAAAGTTCTACTCCTTCTCACGATCACCCTAACTCATACCATCCCGTCCTAGCTACTCATATCTACCACTCGTCTAAGTTTCAAGTCTGATAAGTTCTCATCTCCCAGCATATAATTTCATCCGATCAGAGTTCCCCATTGAGTCCGTCACACATCGGTATTATAAATAAGTCTTGGACACCTCATTCTTTTCATCCAAAGAAATCTAATCTAATATCCTTGTGTTCCAAAATCAATTAATCATCGCTACGACATATCTCACCTCACTCTAAGCCTACCCGCAAACATAATCCTATAGCAATAATAACCTGTTCTAATACTATAACAATAATGAAAATAACACTTCAAAGAGGGAAGAAGAGAAAAGAAATTTTAAGGCCAAAGACATATTTTAAAAATATAACATGTGGGAAAACGCGTGGAGTTGTGGTAATGGATGAGAGAAGATAGTTGGGTTGTGATCTCGTGGACTAGTTTCAAAACTTTAAAGATTTGATTTGAAAGGAAACAAAAAGTTTTGAAACATACATAAGCAGCCAAAAATAAACTAAACTATAATATGAAAGACTAAAACTATGGAGTTACCTGCAATGACGCCATCCACTGCTGTCATGACATATGCTCCATGGACAACAGCTCCTCTCTGGGTAGGGGTAGGCGCTCTACTCTGCAGTGGGGCTGGTGCTCCGCCCTCCACATGGCGATACCTCGGGTAATCTCTAGTGACATGTGTGGCGGCTCCACACGCCAGACACAAACCCAGTCTCTTCTTGCAATCGTTCTGACGATGTCCCAACTTGCCACAGAAAAGACATCGCTCTCCGGTCTGGCTCTGAGCACGTGCTCCTGGCCTCTTAAAAGGCACTAACTGAACTGGTCCCACTATAGACCTAGCAGAAGGCCTAAGCTACTCCATCGGTCGCTTTCCTCCATCATTAGAAGGATTAGGTAGACGTGCCACGATCTCATGATTCCTAGCGGCATTCAGCACAGCTCCCATGGTCGAAAAATCTGCCGAGGACATGGAAGCTTGAATCTTCGGACATAGACCCTGACGAAACCGATCAGCTCGGTTCTCTTCCTTCTTCACCATATGAAGGGCAAAACGACTCAGCATCTTGAACTCCACCTCGTACTCATCGACGGTCATGTCTCCTTGCTTCAGACCCACAAATTGGCTCAAAAGCTCCGTCTTCGCAGCCTTGGGAAAATACTTCTCCTTGAACATCGACTTGAAAGTCTTCCACTCCACTGGCTTCTGCAGACGCCTCTCCTCAATGCGCCACCAGTTTCTAGCATTCTCAGTCAGCTGCATCTTCGCAATATCGACTCTGGTATCCTCAGGAATCTTCGTAGCTACCAGCTTCTCTTCTGTGCTCTGAATCCACTCATCAGCACCTAACGGTCCTTCCTTCCCAGAAAAAGTCTTCGGCTGAAGCTCATTGAACTGCTTCACTCCTGGAGCAGCTCTCGGGGCACGTGGCGGCAGGGGAGCCTGGACGGCTCTGGCAGCCTGATGGGACTGCTGAACCAATTGATGCTACACGTCCAGCATCTCCCTCATGAGGCCAGAAACTGACGGAATTCACCGCCCTGGTCTCCCGGAACTCCATCCGTTGAGCTCCCGGCTCGGGTATTGCGTCTTCCTGCCATCCTATTGACAAGGAAGACCCAAATTAGACTCGTACATGATAACTGGATAACAAAAATGAATGCGAGAAATAATATTGCTACGAACTTTTATAATTGCAAGACTTGCATGGGCCACCACTAAAACCTGTCATGCCCCGCTTCCCAAAACTACGGAGGTGAAGCGTGACTAAGGCCCGCTTAGGCCGGAGCTGTGAAGCTCGAACCAACCCAATAAGCGTCTCTAGTGGTACCATTTTAAAAGATTCCAGGTTCTTGCATTTATAAAATTCATAACAACAGAAAGTACTGAAAGGAAATGCATTCATTTTATTCCATCAAGATATCCAGAAGTACAAGAGTCTAACAAAGGAAGTAATGCCCAGCATGGCATCACGCAGAGAGTAAGCTACTGGTGCAAGCACCCAACCTATGCAGAAAAGTAAACGGTGCTACGCACCCGAACTAGAAAGCAGGAAAAACTCTGAACTATAACGGTGCGGAACCTCTAAGACTGGTCCTCTTCAGGTACGTACTCCGGGTCGACGTCCTCTGGCTCCACGTACTCAGCAATGTCTGGCTCGTCCACATGCTCTGGCTCAACACCTGACGTACAGCACCCAAGAGAAAAGGAACTGTATGTCAGGTAAAGTCTACAAAAGAGGGTTAGACTCTACTGCAAGTGTACTGTAATTTAAAACAACGATTTACTGGTTGATTAACATGCTGGGGGTTATAACATGGCAGTTAAAGAAAGTAAAACGGTGCAGGAAAAGTAAACACGACACGCTGTAGACGTAGCGTGTGCTACCGACTACAGGACTAACCTAAAAGGGACAAGACAAGACAAGACAAGACAAGACAAGAAGTGTGTCACTAAGGTTCACCCTTTTTGGTCTGTACCAAGGGAACGCTCAACGTTGTGCACAGGACAAGACAAGACAAGAAGTGTGTCACTGAGGTTCACGCCTTTCGGCCTTTACCGAGGGAATGCTCAACCTAGTGCACAGACAAGACAAGACAAGAAGTGTGTCACTGAGGTTCATGCCTTTCGGTTAGAAGGCGGCCATCACCTTCTCAACCGAGGGAACGCTCAACCTAGTGCACGGACAAGACAAGACAAGAAGTGTGTCACTGAGGTTCACGCCTTTCGGTTAGAAGGCGGCCATCACCTTCTCAACCGAGGGAACGCTCAACCTAGTGCACGGGACAAGACAAGACTGAGGGTGACAAGAGAGATTCACGCCTTTCGGTTTGTGGGTGGCCAAACCCGCCAAGCCGATGGAATGCTCAATCTTCCTCCACCCAAATTGCTCAAGACAAGACAACCAGGGATCACCCTCGCATGGAGGGTACCTGAAACGCCCGTCGTGACATGACATGACAGAGTTGAGGGAAGGTTCATTCTAGGGTGTCCACACGCACACACATACAGAATAACCCTAAGGTGTCAGTTGTTGTTGTTGTTGTTGTGCTTAGACTTCGTCGTCAAGTCTAAGCTGTCAGGGGGGTCCCGGACGCTATCATTTCACGTCCGGTTCTCTTTGCTTACGTTTTAATAGTTCTAAGAGTCTATGTCCTAAACACGACCGAAAGTACAAGTGAGTACACTTGCCTGCGGTGGCGAGTGCGTCGTTTGTCGGGAGTGTCCTGTCGAAGCGTCGCGTCGGTGATGGTCCGTCTGAAACAGGATCACGACGATGTCAGATCGTGATTTTTGTCAATCCTATTATGGTTTGTTTCTAAATTTGGCGGGACTACCCTAACAGTCAAAAGTCACGTCTTTTTGATGATTTGTTCAGTCTAGATCGACGTCTACCCTATGTGCACAGAAAATTTGTCCGTTCTCGATCTTTCCGACGGTGGGCAACATTTTACAGATGCTAAAAATAACTTTAGTTCATGTGGACCAATTTTAGATTAGGTTTTGATGAGCTACGGTGTGAGTTTTACTACTCGTTAGGGGAACCAACCTCTTGACGTCGTTCAAAAGCGGAAGTCGGGTCTGAACGGCGAAGCGTCAGTGTCGTCTGGAACTCCTCAGCCATGAGTAGCGCAGCGAGGTACCTCTGAACTGTGAGGCGATGGCACGAAAATAGCGAGCTAGCGGTGATCTCCTTCCCGTTGGGGGTAACGTAACGGATCTTCACGACGGCAGCGACGTCGAATAAAAACACGTGTGCACGGCGATGCACGTGTACTCTGAGGGTCCAAGGGGCTGTTGGTAGATGAGGTAGGATCAGTGGAAGATGCTCGGCCCGGTGGATGGCCGATGGCGTAAGCGTACGGCGGTGGGTGGTCGTGAGAAGCCGGGGAGGACAGATTCGCGCAACGTTCGTTGTCGCACGTCTCAGCGGAAATCCTGCTATAAACAGCAACAACGGAAAGTTACAGAGGCTAAAGGACTTCAATATGAAGCCATCGGTGGTGGAGTTGTCTCCGGAAGTGGTCGGAGGTGGTCGTGCGCCGGCGTCGAAGTTCAGTGCACAGATCTGTAAAAAAACAGCAGCTGGTCTTGGTTTCAACGGATATTCAAGGAGCTACAAGAGAGATAAAAGAATAAGGGAAATTGCGGTTGATAGGAGAGTTCGATAGGAGTCCAACGGCGGTAGGATGGTCGTCGTAGGTGGCCGGATGACCGGTGGGTGCGAGTTTGAACTGGCGGCGCGCAAACTGTCAAAAACAGCAGCTAGATCTGAGTTACACGGGGTTTTCAAGGAGATCGACACGTTGGAAAAGGGTAAGGAGAGTTGGAGACGATTGGAGGGTTAAAGAGGAGTTGAATGGTGGTGGCAACAGCGGCTGGAGGTGGCCGGAGAGGGGTGGCCGGCCGTTTTTCCGACGGGGCGCATTTCTGACCTGGGCAGTTTTTTTGAGGGGTTTCTAGGGCTTTTTAAGGGGAGAGAGGGTAGAGAGAGGAAGGAGGAAGGAGGAGAAGGGATGGCCGGAGTTGGGGGTGCTGGTGGTGCCTCGTCGGAGGCGGGGAGATGTGCAAATGAAGAAGAAGGCGGCTGGAAAAATGGGTTGCGTTTGATGCCTAGGGTTATTTCGGTTGTGTTTGTTTTAAAGAGATGACATATGCTATTTAGGGTGTGTATTTAAGGGATGGGTAAGAGAGAGTGTGAGAGAGGGGGTGTGCAAAGAGGGGAATAGCTGGGTAAGGGTAACAAATAGAATCCCACATTTCATGATACGTATGATTTGATTAGGATTTGATTATGTTTGAATTTCGAAATTGGATTAGGCTAAGCGGGCTTGGATTTGATTAGCGATTTGGGTGGGCTAGAAGTGTCAGAAAAATACGAAAAAAATATGGGGATGACCGTGACGAAGAGAGGCTCAGGGATACAACGGTCAATTGCACGTTTGGTCCACGGTGAACGAACAAAAAAATAAAAGATCCGGTGACCAAGTCTAAAGCTACGACTATCCTGCAATCAAACCTGATTTGTGGGAGAACGATCCGTGAAATGACGTTCACTAAAACTCCCATAAATAACTACTCTTTATTACGGTCACAACGGCATATCACATCATATAGACCGAAACCAAGAAAGAGCCAAATAAAATACGTGCACGAAAAGTACGTGCACGTAGAAAATACGAACGGTCGGAAAGCGACCGTTACAATCAGCGATGGAGGATGAGCGGAAGAAGAAGGAAATCAATAGGAGCGATGAGGAGGCGAGAAGAAGAAGAAATGAGCTCAACAGCACACCACTCGGCCGAGTAGACCACTCACTCGGCCGAACAAGAAGCCCCACTCGGCCGAACAGAACGGATACTCAAACGATGATTTCAGCGTATACTCGGCCGAACAAAGGAAGCCCACTCGGCCGAGTGAGAAAGTTCACTCGCCCGAGTGGTACATGGAATTCGTTTAGAGAAAAGGCCCAAGTTATTGGAATTTTCAGAGATCCAGAGGATGCCCACTCGGCCGAGCATCAATGCTGACTCGGCCGAATGAAGAAGTCCACTCGGCCGAGCCACCCCCGAAGACAGACCCTGAGAACCCCCGAAGTTATTGTTTTTGTACAGGGTTTGTCACTCGACCGAGTGACAAGGGTCACTCGGCCGAGTGACCCTCTCCGACTGCTGTTAGGGCTGCGGATTCTGGGCTGCGCAGGGGCAGTTCTGTCACGAATTTTAGGACGATTTTAGAGGGTATTTAAACCCTGTTTTTACCCTAGTTTAGGCAGACTTGAACATTAATTTTTAGACTTTCTTTTAGGATTTAGACAGCTACTCTTTTGTGAATTCTCAGCTGGAGATCGTTGGCGTCAACATTGGTTTGTCTATTCTTGTTAAAAACTCAATTTTATGCATTATTTCTCTTTTGCAATGAATTGTGCCATGATCATTATTATTATTGCTGATATTTGCATGATGTCTAGTGAGTAGTGCCGTCGTCCTAGGGCTTAGGGATGAACCCTATGGACCCTATCTTTGAATTGTGATGAATTTGTAGATTTGTTGCTAGAATTGATAATGGTTAAGTTGTGATCAATTGATTACGGGTAGCTAGGAATTCATATCGATTGGGATTTGCAAGAGATTGGATCCCAATTGATAGGAAGGCCTAGAAATTCGATTTAGATTGACAATTGAATTTCTCTAGATTTGGTTTGCAAGAGATTGGACCAAAGCTAGGATTTTTAATTGTGAATCTATACTAATATTCGTTTGCAAGAGATTGGACGAATAAGACCTATCATAACCTAGGTCGTAGCTCGAATTTGCACGAGAGTGGGCTCGAGATACGATTGAACAATGATGTCGTTCTTCACGCTAGCGGCTTAGGCTAGGGTTTGAACGAGAGTGGGCCCTATCCTAGGTTTGCTATAGACCGGCAATAGCGCGAGAGCGTGAGCTTGGTTCTACATTAAGTTGCGCCTAGTTCACCTATATTCAAGCTTCGTAATAATGAAGCTTATGAATCACACGGATGAGAGACGGTCCATATTGGGTATTTCCTATCCCTAGACGCTTTTTATTATATTGATATTTCTCTGCTATTGGACGATGAAGCTTATAATACTCGTATGTCATATGAATATCCTCCACCTTATGTTTATGCTAGAAATTATGTTCCTAAGAAGCATGCACCACATAGAAATCCAACACATATGCATGCAACTAGGAAAAGGACTCCCAAGATTTACACTATTTGGGGTCCTAAGAACACTAGCCTAAATGATATGAATGCTTATGTTGATTCCTATTTTCATGATGTGATTAGAAATAGTAATTATGTTGGGAAGCGGAAGTTCACTTGGACTTGGCTTCCAAAGGGCTAATCCCCTTGGACCCAACAAACATTGGGTACCATGAGCTTATGGTATATTATATAGGTACCCAAGAGAAAGAAGAAGAGCAATAAATGTCTTATTAGCTCTAAAGGGAAAGGATGGATTCTTGATAGTGGTTGCTCCAAACATATGACGGGAGATCCCTCATTGTTCTCCGAAGTTATTTGCATCAAGGATGGTGCAACGGTCACTTTTGGAGGTAATCAAAAGGGAACCATCATTGGAGTAGGTATCGTTGGTAATCCTTCAAAACCCTTAATTACTAATGTTTTTCTAGTTAGTGGTTTGTGTCACAATCCCATTTCCATTAGTCAACTTTGTGACAAAGGTTACAAGGTTAACTTTGGAGAAGGATTGTGTACAATTGTTGATTATGATTCAAATGTTTTATTTTCCGGTATTAGGCGTAAAAATATTTATTATTTGAGCTTACCTAAAATCGTAGAACATTGCTTAGTTACTAACATAAGTGAACAACTATTATGACATCGCCGTTTTGGTCATGTTCACTTCAAGCACGTATATAAGTTAGCTAAGTATGATCTAGTCAAAGGTTTTCCTAAGATTGCTTTTAATAAGAAAAACTTTTGTGATTCGTGTCAAAGAGGTAAACTAAGTAAATCTTCATTTAAGCTTAAATAAGGGATTACTTCTAAGAGGCCCCTAGAACTTCTTCATCTAGATTTATTTGGGCCAACTAGAACCGCTTCTTTAGGTAGTGCTCACTATGGATTAGTTTTCGTCGACGACTTTTCTAGATTTACTTGGGTTTCATTCTTAACTAATAAGAATGAAGCTTATGAAGAGTTTACCAAATTTGCAAAGAAGATTCAGAATCTTTTAGGATCCACCATTATCACCATTCGTAGTGATCATGGAGGAGAATTTGAGAATGAGTCTTTTACTAAGTTTTGTTATGACACCGGGATAACTCATAATTTTTCCTTTCCTAGTGCACCACCACAAAATGGTGTTGTAGAGAGAAATAATAGGACTCTTATTGAGTGTGCTCGCACTATGCTCCATGATAGTCATTTAGGACTACAATTTTGGGCAGAAGCGGTGCACACGTCATGTTATGTGCTCAATAGGATCATAGTGAGACCCCGTACGAACAAAACTTGTTTTGAGTTGTTTTATAACAAAAAGCCTCAAGTAAAATATTTTCGTGTCTTTGGTTCTAAATGATTTAGAAAGAACACATTTGGTAACTTAGACAAATTTGAGCCAACATCCGATGAAGGAATTTTTGTTGGATATTCCACACGTAGCAAAGCCTACCGGATATACAACAAAACTTCTTCAACGATTGAGGAATCACTTCACATATCTTTTATGAAGATTTTGATTTTCCTCATGTTGATGATGATAATGTAGATACTCTTTGTGATTCTCTTAATAATGTTAAGATTAATGATTCTATTGTTGAGACTAACACTTCTAAATAAATTGTTGAAGTTGTTCCTAGTGATACAGGTTTACCCAAAGCTTATTCAACCGTTCGCAACCATCCACATAACCAAATAATTGGACATATTGGTGTGGGTGTTCGAACGAGATCGAGAATTGAAGAATTCTCTCATTGTGCATTTGTCTCTACCATTGAGCCAAAGAACATCCATGAAGCTTGTGAGAATAGCTCTTGGATAGTGGCTATGGAAGAAGAACTAATGCAATTCGAGAGAAACGAAGTTTGGGAACTCATACCTCTTCCAAGTGGTCACCAAATCATTGGGACCAAATGGATCTTCAAGAACAAGACGGATGAAAACGAGCTAATCACAAGGAACAAAGCAAGGTTAGTAGCTCAAGGCTACCTGCAATAGGAAGGTATTGATTTTGAAGAATCATTTGCCCCCGTAGCTAGATTAGAAGCTATTAGGCTGCTTTTATCTTTTACATCCCATAAGAATTTTAAACTATTTCAAATGGATGTTAAAAGTGCATTTTTAAATGGATTTGTCAATGAAGAAGTTTATGTTTCTCAACCTCTCGGTTTTATTCATGAAAAATTTCCAAACCATGTTTTCAAACTTAAAAAAGTGTTGTTTGGGTTGAGACAAGCTCCTAGAGCTTGGTATGATCGACTTAAGACATTTCTTTTGAATTTAGGTTTTAAAATGGGAGAAGTTGATTTTACACTCTTCATTAAAGATTATGAAAATGACATTCTTTTGATTCAAGTTTATGTAGACGATATTATTTTCGGTTCTACTAACTTTAATCTTTGTCAAGAATTTTCCAAGTCTATGAAGGATGAGTTTGAGATGAGCCACATGAGAGAGCTCACCTACTTCCTTAGATTGCAAATTCGACAAATGGAGAATGGCACATTCATACATCAGACAAAGTACACAGGGGAGCTTATTAAGCAATTTGGGATGGAATCATCTTCGAGCAAAAGGACTCCCATGAGTACTACTACTCATCTACACAAGGATGAAAGCGGAAAAGATGTAGACGTTCGTCTATATCTAGGTATGATCGGTATCTTACTTTACTTAACCGCTAGTAGGCCCGATATCATGTTTTCCGTATGCCTTTGTGCTAGATATCAAGCTAGACCTAAGGAGTCACACTTCATTGCGATTAAACGAATATTTCGTTATCTCAATCAGTCTCTAGATTATGGGTTACTTTACCCTAAATCTAGCACATATGAGTTAATCTCATATAGTGATGCCGACTTTACCGGATGCAAGTCCGACAGGAAAAGTACTAGTGACACTTGCCATTTCTTAGGAAATTCCTTAGTTTCTTGGTTTTCTAAGAAATAGAATTCGGTGTCATTGTCCACGACTGAAACGGAATATATTACCGCGGGTCTTGCATGTGCACAAGTTCTTTGGATGAAACACACACTTAGTGACTATGGTGTCAATTGTGATACTTGTCCTATCATGGTTGATAATCAAAGTGCTATTTGTCTTTCCAAGAATCTGGTACACCACTCCCGTACCAAACACATAGACGTGAGACACCATTTCATAAATGATCATGTAGCTAAGAAGGACATCATCTTAGAGTACATTGAAACCCAAAAACAAATTACTGATATCTTCACTAAACCTCTTAAAGAAGATTCATTTGTAAGGTTGCGTGGAGAATTAGGAATTATGGGTGAATCTGAAATCTAGATGCTCAACATTCATGTTATAACACTTTTTGAGCTCATATCATTTTGTTGCATATCTTCATGTGCTTTATTATATATATATATGTGTGTGTTTAAGAAAGGCAATTGTGAATTATTTGATTTCATGAGTTTTTGAGATTGATTGTAGTGATTTGTGTTTCAATGGATTTATTGTTTTTACATTGTTTTTACGATGTATTTGTGATTAGAGTATAGGTCCTAGGGTGAGTGTTCTTATTCTCTGGAATTCTATCTCACTGTGCATTTTTGGACCAGGACAGACGACTGTCTTTCCTTCGACAGTCGACTGCCCTTCTCTATCTACTCAGTCTGAGAATTTGTATCTTTCGCACAGCCGACTGATGACTGTTTTACATTCGACTGTTATTTTAATAGGCGACTGAATTTTAGTCATCAGGCGACTGTACTCTCTGTCAACTTTTCTACAGAGCTCTCTTCTTGATGAAGTTTATTGATTCTCGGCCAGTCGACTGCTGCGTACCTTACCGTCGACTGTCCAACGGACATGCAACTGTATGTTACTTGCCAGTCGACTGCCCCTCTTTCTGAGCTTTATTTTTATCACTCCATCCAGTCGACTGACTTATGTTCATCAGTCGACTGTCTACTGTTGAGACGGTTCAAGTGCTTTGATCTGAGCCGTAAATTCATTGATCCAACGGCCCAGATTAATTCCCCAACTTTTATATAGAGCGAAACATTTCATTTCAGCCTCGATCTTCTTTCTCCTCCGATTGCAGCATCTCGACTTCCCGCTCGATATTCTCTCGACTTCCTGTAGATCTTTCCTCGGATCTTATTCGTTGGAACTCAACCTCCTTTTTCACGTGGTTGCTCGTGAGCTGCTCGTGATTTGATCAGTTTTTGCCGGATTCGTGCTCTCGTTTGCTTGACCTAGTTTTTGATCGGTCAAGTAAGCTCATGGCTCTTTTTGATCATCTCTTTCCTAAAGTTTCTCTCGACTTCCTTGAAGAGCCGTTTCTTCACCGAAGCCTGATCCGACTCCCTCTTCTCCTCCTTCTTCTGGAGAACCCTTGCATGTTGTGGATGGTGACACAATTCCCTCTGTGAATGCTGCTGAACACTCTTCTCAGCCAGCTGATCATCCTCCTCGTTCTCCACCGACTGTTCCCCTCGAGGATTTTCTTGTTGGTCGGCTGTGTGATCGTGTCACCGCTCTAGAGAAACTGTCCACCTCTATGGACGAGAAGCTCAATCTTCTGTTGGATCTTCAGTACAAATCCTTTTTGCGTCATGGATTTGCCATCCCCGCCGAGCTTCAGGCTCTGTTTGCGAAATCTGAGGACACTGCCCCTGCTCGTGTTCCTCCACCTCCAGGCTTTGTGCCTATTTCTTCTGTTGTTTCGACCCCCGGTGCCCAGACTCCTATTCAATCGTGCAGAATCATCTGCTGTTCGTGTTTCGTCTTCTAAGAGGAAGACTCCAGCTTTTCCTACACGTCGCTATGCTAGGCTCATGTTCCGCTCTTCTGGTCACCCTTCAGACCCTACGGTCATTCACATCGACTGAGATTGATGCTGTTGCTTTTGTTCACTCACCTGAAGACCTAGAGTTTTTTGTTTTGTGTGGTCTGTTTTTGTTTGGGTTGAGTGATTCATCTGTATGATGGTGTTCTGTGTCTGGATGATGTTGATATTGTCTTTATATCTGTATGGTGATGTACTTCGATGTTGTCATCACGATGTATTAATTTTTTGTCTTGATTATGATGTATTTTGTGATGGACATGTAGATGTCCATCCGTTGATGTACTCATCTTATATATATATATATGATGTTGCTATTCTATCATGTGTCACACTATGCTATAATGTTTATCTTATCTGTGTGATGTATGTTATGTTGTCTCCAAGTATGATATACTCTCTTTGATGTGCATTTGAGACAATATATGAATTTGATATTCAATTTTTCATGCTATCTCTGATTTGATGCATTTGTGAAATCATTTTTTTTTGAAACTATTTTTGTGGTGTATATCTAAAATGTTGATATTGGACTTCTATTCAATTACTCACATGTGTATATGATGTGATTTTATGAGTTTTGATTCGATATATCTTCATACTCCTTGATTGTTGGTAGTTCGTATTTAGCACTATTGTTGTTGTTGTTATTTGCTCCCACCTTTTTGGATAATGCTATAGGAGGAGAGAAATAAACATACAAGATTCATAATGTATGTGCTAAGTATGTTCTAACACTTAAATCTAAGATTGAAGTTGCCTTAGATTCAGGGAGAGTAAGATTACAATGAATATGGATTTTAATTCCTAGATTTCGTTAATTTATATTCATGCATATCTTACTCATTTGCTTCAATTGATACGTAGATGCCCTAATATTTGTTGACTAACTTGATTGGCATCTATGTATGGGGAGTAAGTTTTCATTACGCACAATTATTTATCTCTTTGTTTATCTTTGTTTGGCATTATCTCTTTGTTTATGTTTGTTTGGCATCATCAAACATAAATACTTATGACTAATCCTCTATTTTGCAGTTAATCCATTGCCTAAGACTATTATGAAGATCTACTAGCAATGGGTGACTCACAAAGTTCATTGAAGGCAAATTTCATGGATTGGATGACGTAGATGATGATTGAAGCTTCGTGGAGACTTCAAGCTCATACGATGGAAAGAAGAGATTTTTCGTCAAATGTATTTTTCTTTTATCTCTTCTAGTATGTAGCTTAGAAGTAGAACATTGATGGAGCACTCACACACATCTACATTCGGTCGTAGGACATCATTAGATCAATTTTCCTTTGACCCCAATTCATTTGTTTATTGATTGTGCAAGGATTGTTTATAACAGTCGACTGCTTAACAGTTTACAGTCGCCTGTCTCAAAAACAGTCGATTGTGTTTTGTTTTACAGTCGCCTGTTATGCACAGACTTTTACAATATAGTTTTGGGCTTTCTCTGATTATTTCGCACAGGCTACTTATGAACGATTCACAGGCGCCTGTCCAAGTGACAGTCGACTGTGTTTTGTAAATCAGTCGCATGTCTATCCTTTGCCCAAACTTTGTTTGATCTGACTTTTACGGCTAGTCGACTAATGCTGTATATACAGTCGACTGTCTCTTGGATCTGTCGACTGTCTATGCTGCAACAGTCGTCTGTCTGTGAGTCATGTCATTGACTCAGTTCTCTGGAAATTCTCTGAGTATTTGACAGTCGTCTGTATAAGGATTTACAGTCGCCTGTTCTGTTTAACAGCCGACTGAATTATCCTCATCAGTCGTCTGTCCTGTTATCTTACAGGATTTCCAGACTTCATTCAACTTACCATCTCTCGGCCAGTCGCCTGTAGAAGAAATTACAGTCGCTTGTTGATTTAACAGTCGACTGTCTTTGTTTCATCAGTCAACTGTCCACGTGGTAAGTTACCGTTATGAATTCTCACCTACCCTTACCGACTGTGCATCAATCGACTGTGGTTTCTTCAACAGTCGACTGTTGCGGGTTCAGTTTCTATCCGTTGAGATTTTTCTCACGGATTCCAATTGGGTTTTTGCCTAAACTGTTTTGTGGATTTGAGAAACCTATAAATGGGGCTTCTACTGTTCCATTGAAAGGTTACTCATTGATCTTAAGCTTTCATTTCTAAAGTCTAAAGCTCTCAAATCCAAAGCCCTAAGAATTCCAAATCTTTGATCTTTTGCTCTCCAACCTAGAACCAAAGAGTTATCATCTAGGCAATTGGTGCAGTCAAGAGAAAGGGCTTCTCCTCTCTTCCAAGAGAGTTCTTCAACACACATCACACTCCTCCTTCAAGTTATACTTCAAGGCATAGGTGATTGTAAGTGTTGTTTTCATTATTTCATAACTTTCGTTATTTGAGATTTGATCTCGGTTGTGAGAGTGGTTTTGCTTGCTCCCTGGTTGTGGGAGTCAAGGGCAACGATTGTATTCGATTGCACTTGTAGGGTTGCTACAAGTGGGTTTTAAGGAAACCTCAAGTTAGGGTTATAACTTGAGTATCCGGTGGTATCTGGGTGGAAGGGACGTAGGATTACCGAGAACAAGTCGGGAGTTGACTTGGGTAATCCGAACCCTAGAAACATAATTGTGTTTGCAATTGTTTCGTATTTGGGTTTAATTCTAATTCCGCATTATATTGTTGGTTTGCACTTTATTTGGCGTAAATTTCTTTTAAATTTGCATAAACACTATTCAACCCCCCTTCTAGTGTTTTTCCCATAGACAGTGTCCATACAATAAACTGATACATGAGAAAATTATATGTTGTAGTACTCTTCGAGACGGTCATTTTGACAGCTCACTTGAAACTTTCTGATGCAGATTGCACCTAGAAGAAATTAGTGAATAAATACGACAACTAATTAAAATAGTTTTAAATTTGATTTTTAAGCTTTTAAAAATTATAAAAATTATCAGAAGCTTCTGAAAATATTTCCTCCTTCAGTAAAATTATTTTCCTCATGTCTAGCATATATAAAAATTTAGAACGCTTTTCGGCACCGTTTCAATCAATTATAAAAATCAAAACGATCAGCTTATATAAATAGAAAATGTTGTATTCTTTAACTGGTTATTGCTTGTGTTTGCAGGTACCAATTCTTGTGCACCAACTTCCATGAAAGCACTAGATCTAGTCCCGGCTTACTATCACAACCTCGAAATCGGTAAGTCACGACAAATTCTAGATTTAGAAAATTAGTTAGTGTACTCGTACGAACTTAAGAACACCACTTATAGCCTCAGAATGGATACTTGACTTGAACCGAACTAGAAACCTAACTAATAGGAAAGTAATCAACTACAGATTACTTTGCCAACTTTCAACTTTGATGGTTATAGCAACAACCATCAACTTGGGTAAATTGTGTGCTAAACAATACTACCACATGCTCGAAGCATGGAATCGACACAACGAATGTTGGACGTGTCTTTATGCTCTAATTCCTTAGCATCCATTGTGCTTTGGCACAGTCTGCTTTGGAATGAGTTTCCTACCTTTCTGGTTTTCAATAAGAAAGTCAACCAGTGGTCTTGGTTTGACTAGCATCATGTGATACACCGTATGGAACATCTTGTGAAGCATCCCGTATAACACTTGACACTTCACTGGGGTTTTGTGGTAACTCATAGTTTGAGAGAGTATGTGAGTGATTGGAGTTCATTTTCCCGTCCCGCTGCCTGTGTTTCGGCATCCTGTCCCGCTGCCTGTGTTTGGGCAAACTACATGTACCGCTGCCTGTGTTCCGGCATCCGTCTGGGTAAGCGAACCCAGGCAAGAGATGAACTCGATGGTCACATATTGTACTCTCTGACTTGAGTCACGTAGTTCTAGTGTAGCTTGCACGATCACCTCTTTGTAGTACATACACTTTACCTACTACACATGTGCAGTCACAGTATCTTACTTGTAGTACTTTTAGCTACAATAGTAGCATGTTACTCTTGCACTACCACAGTACAGTTGTTCTCTCCTTTCAGTGATGTTTACTTTTACTACTCAGTTGTGTACAGTTGTTGGTCAATATTTTACTTTTCACTTTGGTCTGCTTGTACGTAGTTGCTTTTATCATACTTGTGCACTGCTTCTTTTCTATATTTAGAATTGTTGTGACTTACCTACGGTTCCATTTTCGTAGCACCGCAGACGACGACATGTTGAGGTAGATGTTCTTAAGTTGGCAACGCTAGAGTTAGACCCTGAGACCGCAGTTTTCAGAGCTATTTGCACTTACGTACTTTCTTCCATGTATTTTTATTGGATCATTTTGTACAATATAGATTGTAATAAATGGACACTATTTGGGTATTTTTATACATCTCTGCTTCGTGACTATTTTGTTTTTACTGGTTAACTGCAGTCCTACAAATAAATCAAATAAGTAATGGTCCCCTGAGAGTGGGTCGTTACAACATCAAAGGCATCACAGATTCATAGAAGGATAAACATAACAATTTAAAATACTTAATAATTATTCAGACCACGGGACGATGTCATACACCGTTAGGTTAGGTGACTAACGGCAGAGCGGTCGCATGATATAATTATTAAGTTAATGCCCCACAACTTAGCTTAAGTTTATCCACAAAATGAGCCATAAAATGGGATGTAATGCATATAAGTAGATCCTAAAAGGGTATCATAATATGCAATTTATTGTGCATTATGGGCTAGTTCAAAAGAATTTGAATGGTGCCCAAATTACTTATTCTTCGTGTAAAGGAAATAGTTTTCTTTTTTATATACCCCAAATGATCTCCATGAGCCCCAAATGTCCCCACAAATTCCCCATTTTAATCTCCAATTTTTATGAATTTTTCTGGAATTTTTAGGGCCCAAAAGATCCTTTTTATTAATATATTTGCTTCCCCATATCCCCCTTTTTCCTTTCCCTGTTTTCAATGATTTTCAGCCTTCGGGCTTCAGGCCCGCATCACCTTTCCTATTTTTTAATTTTAATTTTTATTGATTGCGGGCCGAAGCCTGCAACATGTGCTGCGGGCTTCAGGACCGCATCGAGATTTCCCCTTTTTTGATTAATTACAGGCCAGAGCCCGCAATGTGTGCTGCGGACAGTCTTCAGGCCCGCAGCACGCATTTTTTTTTTAAAAATTTGATTGGGCCTTCTGTCCAAAGGGATTGCGAGGAAAGGGTGGGGGAGGCGGCTAGGGTTTGCCATCGCCGCCCCCTTCAGCACCGATTACACGTCGTAGGGCGCCACCATCAATGGGGCGGGGCGAGGGAGTGCGACGCCTTCGCCTACAGGGCGGGGCAAGGAGGGGGCGACGCCTTTGCCTACAGGGCGGGGCGAAGGGGAGCAGACCTCCGTTAGGCGGGGTTGGGGTGGGCGTCCGGCCGTGAGGTGGGGTCGGGGAGACGTTCCGCCGTGAGGTGGGGTCGATGGAGTCAGCTCCGCCTTCGGGGCAGAGCGAGGGGGGTCGGTCTGCCTACGGGGCGGACGGTTGGTGGCCCACGATGGTCGGCGGCAAAGCCGTCGGCGGAGATCGAATATGGTATGCGTATTTTTTTGGTTTTGATTTCTATTATCATATGTATGAACAAACCTTAAAGACATGGTTTATATGACATGAAAAACATGAATTGACAATTAAAAATTGTCGTTTTAGACTATCAACCCGATTTCCAACCCGATTTCCAACCCGATCTTGCGAGATCGATGGATAATAGAATCATGAGTATGATTAAAAATAAAATTTTTAAGGATAGTACATCTAGATCCGTCCTCCAGACCTAGTTACGGTTGACGAAGCCTACGCGTGGAAAAAGACGCCCGGCCCGTATGTGGTGGACGAAGCCCCGTGCGTGGATCTACCGCCTTCTTCTCGCTTTCACAACGATCGGGGTTTGTGGAAAAATTTTTAGAGGCTCGTGCTAATAACGTGTTGTGAAGCATCCAATCTGGGGGAGACCCCAGTCCTTTATTTATAGTAGGAGGGAGAGCGTACATGGATATGGTTACAATTGATATGATCTTATCCTATGGATAAGATGTAATCCTAATGCAAACTCTCGTCAACATCCGTTTACAACAATTAAACACATTTTTCACTAATCAGGTTTTGCTTTCAACCTTAAACCATTACCAAACGACACCTAATTAGAAGAACTTTGTCTCAGAGAATGAAGGGGGTGAGACCCTTCCACTTCATATTCCAAAACGAAAGATGCAACTTGAAAAGAGTCCAGATGGGGAGGAGAAAGCAACAGCTTTAACATAGAAAATGACACATGGTACAAAGTCAAAAATTAGATAACAAAGGATTACCTTATATTAATCCCTTCTCTCACTAATTAACAAGCTCTAGGTGCACCAATGACATTAGCTTCTATTTTTTGACAAGCAACAAATCAAGAAAGCAATATAAAAAATAAAATAAAGAACAAATGAAGGAGAAACAACAAGGGAAAGTAATAGAACTTTTTTCGGCCCCCCTTTTGGGAGGGGTCTCCATGTAGTTGAGATTACAAAGATGGCAACATCCCACAAACAAATATGGAAGGTGGCCAACACTGGAGAGGTCAATATTTGATCAAATACTTTTGAAATCTTGAGGGGGTTATCCAATATCTTCTGCTGAGTGGGACATGGTACAAAGTGCCCTTTTGAGGTGTCACCCTGTGTCTTCACCACTGCATGGCCACCCCCCCGATCATTTCAGGAATCTTGGCCTAACCATCATTAGCCCTAATCATGGTTTGTTAACGCGTGTCGTAATAACGTGATATTAAGGTCATGTGATCATGCAATATGATTTCTCCTGTAATTAAGTGCCAAGGTGAGAGTTGAATTCAAATGAAGCTACGAGGGGAAAAAAGAAATGTGATCTTTTGTTGAGTGTGTGCACTATGGGGGTGGAGAGTTAGGGCGAGGAAGGAACAGTATTCTTCTCCCTTCAAAAAATAAGGGAGTTGCTTCATGCACCCACCGTTTTACTTGCGCGTACAATCATTATACCATTTATTTACAAGTTTGCCACTCATAATTACTCACCGTGCACAACCTTTCAAAATTCCGAAAATTAACCGGTTGTGCGCATTGAGTAAAACGGTCGACCGCCGACGGGCTGCAACGCCGACCCCTCTGCTAACCTCCCCAGCCTCACCCCCTCCACCACTCCCTCCTCCAACCTCCTCAGCCCCTCTACTACCCTCTCCTCCAACAACCAAGCCATGTACCCTCCGTCGTCATTCTTCATCTTCCCCAACCCCCTCTGCCGCCCCCTCCTCATCCTCCGACCCATCCGCTGACCTCCCCAGCCCAGCCCAGTCCCCTCCGCTGACACTCTTCGTCTTCTCCAGCCACCTTCGCCACACCACTCCCCCTCCTTCGCCCCATCCTCCGACCTCCATAGCCCCTTCGTCGCTCCCCCGCCCCCCCCCCCCCCCCCCCCTTCCCCCCCCCCCCCCCCCCCCCCCCCCCGGTCTTCCACCGACACCCCACAACCCTCTCTCCCCCTCCCCCTCCCCCTCTACTGACACCGCCAGTCACCCCATCCCCCTCCCCGGCGGGGCGTTTTTTTTGTGGTGCGGGTGGAGGGTAAAAGAGGTGTAAATTTTGAATGGCGAACTTGTAACTAAGTGGTTGTGTGGAAGAGTAAAACGATAGGTGCGCGAAGCAACTCCCGAGTATTTAACTTGCAGAGACCAAATGCATGTAAAATTTACATTACTGACCATGTTTTCCTTTCAGGGATGTTGGCATATGTACCATCGTCAGTCTTCACCATGTTATTTGACGGGTGCTGTGACATGCCCCCAGATTAAATAACTGAAAATAATACTAAATCTCATCATTCTTTTAAGATCCATGTATTACATGTATTATAGGCAACTTAAACTGCATCGAGTGTTTATAGTTTTATAAAGATATTAAGTTTAATTTCATGTGCGACCCATCTAAAAATCTATCAATTTTGTTATCGTTCGATACAATTCAAAGAGCCATCCTTTTATGTTTAGTCTCACATGGAAAATAGACGCACTCCAATTCGGGGTTGTTGCGATGCTCACTGGCCGCAATCTGAGAGGACGAACAATAACGCTTGGCTTTGTCAAGTTTGCTGTTGCGTACTCCTCCCTTCTCCTGCACATACAACTAATACCGTAAGCAACTGCGAAG
>JAULAV010005140.1:0-10924 GCA_030789695.1 Scilla litardierei | reverse complement strand
CGGGCAAACTTACCCCCGTCGTGCGCGTGGGTTAAAACGCCTAGTGTGGAGCAATTTCCATCCGAGCGCACGACGGGCAAAATTAACCCCGTCGTCCGCGGGGGGTTAAAACTCACAAGTGTGCAGCAATTTCCATCCGCGCGCACGACGGGCAAAATAACCCCCGTCGTGCGCGTCGTCCGCGGGGCTTAAAACGCACAAGTGTCGAGCAATTTCCATCCGCGCGCACGACGGGCAAAATTACCCCCGTCGTGCGCGTCGTGTGCGGGCAAACGCACAAGTGTGGAGCAATTTACAGCCGTGCGCACGACGGGCCAAATTACCCCCGTCGTGCACGACGGGGAAAACACAATCTGCAAAGCAATTTCCATCCGCGCGCACGACGGGCAAACTTACCCCCGTCGTGCGCGTGGGTTAAAACGCCTAGTGTGGAGCAATTTCCATCCGAGCACACGACGGGCAAAATTAATCCCGTCGTCCGCGGGGGTTAAAACGCCTACTGTGTGAAGCAATTTCCATCCGCGCGCACGATGGGCAAAATAACCCCCGGCGGTGCGCGTCGTCCGCGGGGGGTTAAAACGCACAAGTGTCGAGCAATTTCCATCCGCGCGCACGACAGGCAAAATTACCCCTGTCGTGCGCGCGTGTGCGGGCAAACGCACAAGGGTGGAGCAATTTACAGCCGTGCGCACGACGGGCCAAATTACACCCGTCGTGCGCGAGGGGGGAAAATGAAATCTGTAAAGCAATTTCCATCCGCACGCACGAGGGGAAAACTTACCCCCGTCGTGCGCGTGGGTTTAAAACGCCTAGTGTGGAGCAATTTCCATCCGAGCGCACGACTGACAAAATTAACCCCGTCGTCCGCAGGGGGTTAAAACACACAAGTGTGCAGCAATTTCCATCCGTGCGCACGACGGGCAAAATAACCCCCGTCGTGCGCGTCGTCCACGGGGGCTTAAAAACGCACAAGTGTCGAGCAATTTCCATCCGCGCGCACGACGGGCAAAATTACCCCCGTCGTGCGCGTCGTGTGCGGGCAAACGCACAAGGGGTGGAGCAATTTACAGCCGTGCGCACGACGGGCCCAAATTACCCCCGTCGTGCGCGAGGGGGAGAATGCAATCTGTAAAGCAATTTCCATCCGAGCGCACGACGGGCAAACTTACCTCCGTCGTGCGCGTGGGTTAAAACGCCTAGTGTGGAGCAATTTCCATCCGAGCGCACGACGGGAAAAATTAACCCCGTCGTCCGCGGGGGTTAAAACGCACAAGTGTGCAGCAATTTCCATCCGCGCGCACGACGGGCAAAATAACCCCCGTCGTGTGCGCGTCGTCCGCGGGGCTTAAAAGGCACAAGTGTCGAGCAATTTCCATCCGCGCGCATGACGAGCAAAATTACCCCCGTCATGCGCGTCGTGTGCGGGCAACCGCACAAGTGTGGAGCAATTTACAGCCGTGCGCACGACGGGCCAAATTACCCCCGTTGTGCGCGAGGGGGAAAACGCAATCTGTAAAGCAATTTCCATCCGCGCGCGCACGACGGGCAAACTTACCCCCGTCGTGCGCGTGGGTTAAAACGCCTAGTGTGGAGCAATTTCCATCCGAGCGCACGACGGGCAAAATTAACCCCGTCGTCCGCGGGGGTTTAAAACGCCTACTGTGTGAAGCAATTTCCATCCGCGCGCACGACGGGCAAAATAACCCCCGGCGTGCGCGTCGTCCGCGGGGGTTAAAACGCACAAGTGTCGAGCAATTTCCATCCGCACGCACGACGGGCAAAATTACCCCCGTCGTGCGCGTCATGTGCGGGCAAACGCACAAGGGTGGAGCAATTTACAGCCGGTGCGCACGACGGGCCAAATTACCCCCGTCGTGCGCGAGGGGGGAAAACGCAATCTGTAAAGCAATTTCCATCCGCGCGCACAACGGGCAAACTTACCCCCGTCGTGCGCGTGGGTCAAAACGCCTAGTGTGGAGCAATTTCCATCCGAGCGCACGACGGGCAAAATTAACCCCGTCGTCCGCGGGGGTTAAAATGCACAAGTGTGCAGCAATTTCCATCCGCGCGCACGACGGGCAAAATTACCCCCGTCGTGCGCGTCGTCCGCGGGGCTTAAAACGCACAAGTGTCGAGCAATTTCCATCCGCGCGCACGACGGGTAAAATTACCCCCGTCGTGCGCGTCGTGTGCGGGCAAATGCACAAGGGTGGAGCAATTTACAGCCGTGTGCACGACGGGCCAAATTACCCCCGTCGTGCTCGAGGGGGAAAAATGCAATCTGTAAAGCAATTTCCATCCGCGCGCACGACGGGCAAACTTACCCCCGTCGTGCGCGTGGGTTAAAACGCCTAGTGTGGAGCAATTTCCATCCGAGCGCACGACGGGCAAAATTAACCCCGTCGTCCGCGGGGGTTAAAACGCACAAGTGTGCAGCAATTTCCATCCGCGTGCACGACGGGCAAAATAACCCCCGTCGTGCGCGTCGTCCGCGGGGCTCAAAACGCACAAGTGTCGAGCAATTTCCATCCGCGCGCACGACGGGCAAAATTACCCCCGTCGTGCGCGTCGTGTGCGGGCAAACGCACAAGTGTGGAGCAATTTACAGCCGTGCGCACGACGGGCCAAATTACCCCCGTCGTGCGCGAGGGGGAAAACGCAATCTGTAAAGCAATTTCCATCCGCGCGCACGACGGATAAACTTACCCCCGTCGTGCGCGTGGGTTAAAACGCCTAGTGTGGAGCAATTTCCATCCGAGCGCACGACAGGCAAAATTAACCCCGTCGTCCGCGGCATTTAAAACGCCTACTGTGTGAAGCAATTTCCATCCGCGCGCACGACAGGCAAAATAACCCCCGGCGGTGCGCGTCGTCCGCGGGGGTTAAAACGCACAAGTGTCGAGCAATTTCCATCCGCGCGCACGACGGGCAAAATTACCCCCGTTGTGCGCGTCGTGTGCGGGCAAACGCACAAGGGTGGAGCAATTTACAGCCGTGCGCACGACGGGCCAAATTACCCCCGTCGTGCGCGAGGGGGAAAACACAATCTGTAAAGCAATTTCCATCCGCGCGCACGAGGGGCAAACTTACCCCCGTCGTGCGCGTGGGTTAAAACGCCTAGTGTGGAGCAATTTGCATCCGAGCGCACGACGGACAAAATTAACCCCGTCGCCCGCGGGGGTTAAAACGCACAAGTGTGCAGCAATTTCCTTCCGCCGCGCACGACGGGCAAAATAACCCCCGTCGTGCGCGTCGTCCGCGGGGCTTAAAACGCACATGTGTCGAGCAATTTCCATCCGCGCGCACGACGGGCAAAATTACCCCCGTCGTGCGCGTCGTGTGCGGGCAAACGCACAAGTGTGGAGCAATTTACAGCCGTGCGCACGACGGGCCAAATTACCCCCGTCGTGCGCGAGGGGGGAAAACGCAATCTGTAAAGCAATTTCCATCCGTGCGCACGAGGGGCAAACTTACCCCCGTCGTGCGCGTGGGTTAAAACGCCTAGTGTGGAGCAATTTCCATCCGAGCGCACGACGGGCAAAATTAATCCCGTCGTCCGCGGGGGTTAAAACGCCTACTGTGTGAAGCAATTTCCATCCGCGGCGCACGACGGGCCAAATAACCCCCGTCGTGCGCGTCGTCCGCGGGGGTTAAAACGCACAAGTGTCGGGCAATTTCCATCCGCCGCGCACGACGGGCAAAATTACCCCCGTCGTGCGCGTCGGTGTGCGGGCAAACGCACAAGGGTGGAGCAATTTACAGCCGTGCGCACGACGGGCCAAATTACCCCCGTCGTGCGCGAGGGGGGAAAACGCAATCTGTAAAGCAATTTCCAACCGCGCGCACGACGGGCAAACTTACCCCCGTCGTGCGCGTGGGTTAAAACGCCTAGTGTGGAGTAATTTCCATCCGAGCGCATGACGGGCAAAATTAACCCCGTCGTCCGCGGGGGTTAAAACGCCTACTGTGTGAAGCAATTTCCATCCGCGCGCGCACGACAGGCAAAATAACCCCCGGCGGTGCGCGTCGTCCGCGGGGGGTTAAAACGCACAAGTGTCGAGCAATTTCTATCCGCGTGCACGACGGGCAAAATTTCCCCTGTCGTGCGCGTCGTGTGCGGGGAAAACGCACAAGGGTGGAGCAATTTACAGCCGTGCGCACGACAGGCCAAATTACCCCTGTCGTGCGCGAGGGGGGAAAACGCAATCTGTAAAGCAATTTCCATCCGCGCGCACGAGGGGCAAACTTACCCCCGTCGTGCGCGTGGGTTAAAACGCCTAGTGTGGAGCAATTTCCATCCGAGCGCACGACGGACAAAATTAACCCCGTCGTCCGCGGGGGGTTAAAACGCACAAGTGTACAGCAATTTCCATCCGCGCGCACGACGGGCAAAATAACCCCCGTCGTGCGCGCCGTCCGCGGGGCTTAAAACGCACAAGTGTCGAGCAATTTCCATCCGCGCGCGCACGACGGGCAAAATTACCCCCGTCGTGCGCGTCGTGTGCGGGCAAACGCACAAGTGTGGAGCAATTTACAGCCGTGCGCACGACGGGCCAAATTACCCCCGTCGTGCGCGAGGGGGAAAACAAAATCTGTAAAGCAATTTCCATCCGTGCGCACGACGGGCAAACTTACCCTCATCGTGCGCGTGGGTTAAAACGCCTAGTGTGGAGCAATTTCCATCCGAGCGCACGACGGGCAAAATTAACCCCGTCGTCCGCCGGGGTTAAAACGCCTACTGTGTGAAGCAATTTCCATCAGCGCGCACGACGGGCAAAATAACCCCCGGCGTGCGCGTCGTCCGCGGGGGGTTAAAACGCACAAGTGTCGAGCAATTTCCATCCGCGCGCACGACGGGCAAAATTACCCCCGTCGTGCGCGTCGTGTGCGGGCAAACGCACATAGGTGGAGCAATTTACAGCCGGTGCGCACGACGGGCCAAATTACCCCCGTCGTGCGCGAGGGGGGAAAACGCAATCTGTAAAGCAATTTCCATCCGCGCGCACGAGGGGCAAACTTACCCCCGTCGTGCGCGTGGGTTAAAACGCCTAGTGTGGAGCAATTTCCATCCGAGCGCACGACGGACAAAATTAACCCCGTCGTCCGCGGGGGGTTAAAACGCACAAGTGTGCAGCAATTTCATTCCGCGCGCACGACGGGCAAAATAACCCCCGTCGTGCGCGTCGTCCGCGGGGCTTAAAATGCACAAGTGTCGAGCAATTTCCATCCGCGCGCACGACGGGCAAAATTACCCCCGTCCTGCGCGTCGTGTGCGGGCAAACGCACAAGTGTGGAGCAATTTACAGCCGGTGCGCACGACGGGCCAAATTACCCCCGTCGTGCGCGAGGGGGAAAACGCAATCTGTAAAGCAATTTCAATCCGCGCGCATGACGGGCAAACTTACCCCCGTCGTGCGCGTGGGTTAAAACGCCTAGTGTGGAGCAATTTCCATCCGAGCGCACGACGGACAAAATTAACCCCGTCGTCCACGGGGGTTAAAACGCACAAGTGTGCAGCAATTTCCATCCGCGCGCACGACGGGCAAAATAACCCCCGTCGTGCGCGTCGTCCGCGGGGCTTAAAACGCACAAGTGTCGAGCAATTTCCATCCGCGCGCACGACGACGCAAAATTACCCCCGTCGTGCGTGTCGTGTGCGGGCAACCGCACAAGTGTGGAGCAATTTACAGCCGTGCGCACGACGGGCCAAATTACCCCCGTCGTGCGCGAGGGGAAAAAACGCAATCTGTAAAGCAATTTCCATCCGCGCGCACGACGGGTAAACTTACCCCCGTCGTGCGCGTGGGTTAAAACGCCTAGTGTGGAGCAATTTCCATCCGAGTGCACGACGGGCAAAATTAACCCTGTCATCCGCGGGGGTTAAAACGCCTACTGTGTGAAGCAATTTCCATCCGCGCGCACGACGGGCAAAATAACCCCCGGCGTGCGCGTCGTCCCGCGGGGGTTAAAACGCACAAGTGTCGAGCAATTTCCATCCGCACGCACGACGGGCAAAATTACCCCCGTCGTGCGCGTCGTGTGCGGGCAAACGCACAAGGGTGGAGCAATTTACAGCCGTGGCGCACGACGGGCCAAATTACCCCCGTCGTGCGCGAGGGGGAAAACGCAATCTGTAAAGCAATTTTCATCCGCGCGCACGAGGGGCAAACTTACCCCCGTCGTGCGCGTGGGTTAAAACGCCTAGTGTGGAGCAATTTCCATCCGAGCGCACGACGGACAAAATTAACCCCGTCGTCCGCGGGGGTTAAAACGCACAAGTGTGCAGCAATTTCCATCCGCGCGCACGACGGGCAAAATAATCCCCGTCGTGCGCGTCGTCCGCGGGGCTTAAAACGCACAAGTGTCGAGCAATTTCCATCCGCGCGCACGACGGGCAAAATTACCCCCGTCCTACGCGTCGAGTGCAGGCAAACGCACAAGTGTGGAGCAATTTACAGCCGTGTGCACGACGGGCCAAATTACCCCCGTCGTGTTCGAGGGGGAAAATGCAATCTGTAAAGCAATTTCCATCCGCGCGCACGACGGGCAAACTTACCCCCGTCGTGCGCGTGGGTTAAAACGCCTAGTGTGGAGCAATTTCCATCCGAGGCGCACGACGGGCAAAATTAACCCCGTCGTCCGCGGGGGTTAAAACGCACAAGTGTGCAGCAATTTCCATCCGCGCGCACGACGGGCAAAATAACCCCCGTCGTGCGCGTCGTCCGCGGGGCTTAAAACGCACAAGTGTCGAGCAATTTCCATCCGCGCGCACGACGGGCAAAATTACCCCCGTCGTGCGCGTCGTGTGCGGGCAAACGCAGAAGTGTGGAGCAATTTACAGCCGGTGCGCACGACGGGCCAAATTACCCCCGTCGTGCGCGAGGGGGAAAACGCAATCTGTAAAGCAATTTCCATCCGCAGCGCACGACGGACAAACTTACCCCCGTCGTGCGCGTGGGTTAAAACGCCTAGTGTGGAGCAATTTCCATCCGAGCGCACGACAGGCAAAATTAACCCCGTCGTCCGCGGGGTTTAAAACGCCTACTGTGTGAAGCAATTTCCATCCGCGCGCACGACAGGCAAAATAACCCCCAGCGTGCGCGTCGTCCACGGGGGTTAAAACGCACAAGTGTCGAGCAATTTCCATCCGCGCGCACGACGGGCAAAATTACCCCCGTCGTGCGCGTCGTGTGCGGGCAAACGCACAAGGGTGGAGCAATTTACAGCCGGTGCGCACGACGGGCCAAATTACCCCCGTCGTGCGCGAGGGGGGGAAAACGCAATCTGTAAAGCAATTTCCATCCGTACGCACGAGGGGCAAACTTACCCCCGTCGTGCGCGTGGGTTAAAACGCCTAGTGTGGAGCAATTTGCATCCGAGCGCACGACGGACAAAATTAACCCCGTCGCCCGCGGGGGTTAAAACGCACAAGTGTGCAGCAATTTCCTTCCGCACGCACGACGGGCAAAATAACCCCCGTCGTGCGCGTCGTCCGCGGGGGCTTAAAACGCACAAGTGTCGAGCAATTTCCATCCGCGCGCAATACGGGCAAAATTACCCCCGTCGTGCGCGTCGTGTGCGGGCAAACGCACAAGGGTGGAGCAATTTACAGCCGTGCGCACGACGGGCCAAATTATCCCCGTCGTGCGCGAGGGGGAAAACGCAATCTGTAAAGCAATTTCCAGCCGTGCGCACGACGTGCAAACTTACCCCCGTCGTGCGCGTGGGTTAAAACGCCTAGTGTGGAGCAATTTCCATCCGAGCGCACGACGGGCAAAATTAATCCCGTCGTCCGCGGGGGTTAAAACGCCTACTGTGTGAAGCAATTTCCATCCGCGCGCACGACGGGCCAAATAACCCGCGTCGTGCGCGTCGTCCGCGGGGGTTATAACGCACAAGTGTCGAGCAATTTCCATCCGCACGCACGACGGGCATAATTACCCCGTCGTGCGCGTCGTGTGCGGGCAAACGCACAAGGGTGGAGCAATTTACAACCGTGCGCACGACGGGCCAAATTACCCCCGTCGTGCGCGAGGGGGAAAACGCAATCTGTAAAGCAATTTCCAACCGCAGCGCACGACGGGCAAACTTACCCCCCGTCGTGCGCGTGGGTTAAAACGCCTAGTGTGGAGCAATTTCCATCCGAGCGCACGACGGGCAAAATTAACCCCGTCGTCCGCGGGGGGTTATAACGCCTACTGTGTGGAGCAATTTCCATCCGCGCGCACGACAGGCAAAATAACCCCCGGCGTGCGCGTCGTCCGCGGGGGTTAAAACGCACAAGTGTCGAGCAATTTCTATCCGCGTGCACGACGGGCAAAATTACCCCTGTCGTGCGCGTCGTGTGCGGGCAAACGCACAAGGGTGGAGCAATTTACAGCCGTGCGCACGACAGGCAAAATTACCCCCGTCGTGCGCGAGGGGGAAAACGCAATCTGTAAAGCAATTTCCATCCGCGCGCACGAGGGGCAAACTTACCCCCGTCGTGCGCGTGGGTTAAAACGCCTAGTGTGGAGCAATTTCCATCCGAGCGCACGACGGACAAAATTAACCCCCGTCGTCCGCGGGGGTTAAAACGCACAAGTGTGCAGCAATTTCCATCCGCGCGCACGACGGGCAAAATAACCCCCGTCGTGCGCGTCGTCCGCGGGGCTTAAAACGCACAAGTGTCGAGCAATTTCCATCCGCGCGCACGAGGGCAAAATTACCCCCCGTCGTGCGCGTCGTGTGCGAGCAAACGCACAAGTGTGGAGCAATTTACAGCCGTGCGCACGACGGGCCAAATTACCCCCGTCGTGCGCGAGGGGGGGGAAAACGCAATCTGTAAAGCAATTTCCATCCGTGCGCACGACGGGCAAACTTACCCCCGTCGTGCGCGTGGGTTAAAACGCCTAGTGTGGAGCAATTTCCATCCGAGCGCACGACGGGCAAAATTAATCCCGTCGTCCGCGGGGGTTAAAACGCCCACTGTGTGAAGCAATTTCCATCCGCGCGCACGACGGGCCAAATAACCCCCGTCGTGCGCGTCGTCCGCGGGGGTTAAAACGCACAAGTGTCGAGCAATTTCCATCCGCGCGCTCGACGGGCAAAATTACCCCGTCGTGCGCGTCGTGTGCGGGCAAACGCACAAGGGTGGAGCAATTTACAGCCGTGCGCACGACGGGCCAAATTACCCTCGTCGTGCGTGAGGGGGGAAAACGCAATCTGAAAAGCAATTTCCAACCGCGCGCACGACGGGCAAACTTACCCCCGTCGTGCGCGTGGGTTAAAACGCCTAGTGTGGAGCAATTTCCATCCGAGCGCACGATGGACAAAATTAACCCCGTCGTCCGCGGGGGGTTAAAATGCACAAGTGTGCAGCAATTTCCATTCGCGCGCACGACGGGCAAAATTACCCCCGTCGTGCGCGTCGTCCGCGGGGCTTAAAACGCACAAGTGTCGAGCAATTTCCATCCCGCGCGCACGACGGGAAAAATTACCCCCGTCGTGCGCGTCGTGTGCGGGCAAACGCACAAAGGTGGAGCAATTTACAGCCGTGCGCACGACGGGCTAAATTACCCCCCGTCGTGCGCGAGGGGGAAAACACAATCTGTAAAGCAATTTCCATCCGCGGCGCACGAGGGGCAAACTTACCCCCGTCGTGCGCGTGGGTTAAAACGCCTAGTGTGGAGCAATTTCCATCTGAGCGCACGACGGACAAAATTAACCCCGTCGTCCGCGGGGGTTAAAACGCACAAGTGTGCAGCAATTTCCATCCGCGCGCACGACGGGCAAAATAATCCCCGTCGTGCGCGTCGTCCGCGGGGGCTTAAAACGCACAAGTGTCGAGCAATTTCCATCCGCGCGCACGACGGGCAAAATTACCCCCGTCCTGCGCGTCGAGTGCAGGCAAACGCACAAGTGTGGAGCAATTTACAGCCGTGTGCACGACGGGCCAAATTACCCCCGTCGTGTTCGAGGGGGAAAATGCAATCTGTAAAGCAATTTCCATCCGCGCGCACGACGGGCAAACTTACCCCCGTCGTGCGCGAGGGTTAAAACGCCTAGTGTGGAGCAATTTCCATCCGAGCGCACGACGGGCAAAATTAACCCCCGTCGTCCGCGGGGGTTAAAAACGCACAAGTGTGCAGCAATTTCCATCCGCGCGCACGACGGGCAAAATAACCCCCGTCGTGCGCGTCGTCCGCGGGGCTTAAAACGCACAAGTGTCGAGCAATTTCCATCCGCGCGCACGACGGGCAAAATTACCCCCGTCGTGCGCGTCGTGTGCGGGCAAACGCAGAAGTGTGGAGCAATTTACAGCCGTGCGCACGACGGGCCAAATTACCCCCGTCGTGCGCGAGGGGGAAAACGCAATCTGTAAAGCAATTTCCATCCGCGCGCACGACGGACAAACTTACCCCCGTCGTGCGCGTGGGTTAAAACGCCTAGTGTGGAGCAATTTCCATCCGAGCGCACGACAGGCAAAATTAACCCCGTCGTCCGCGGGGTTTAAAACGCCTACTGTGTGAAGCAATTTCCATCCGCGCGCACGACAGGCAAAATAACCCCCAGCGTGCGCGTCGTCCGCGGGGGTTAAAACGCACAAGTGTCGAGCAATTTCCATCCGCGCGCACGACGGGCAAAATTACCCCCGTCGTGCGCGTCGTGTGCGGGCAAACGCACAAGGGTGGAGCAATTTACAGCCGTGCGCACGACGGGCCAAATTACCCCCGTCGTGCGCGAGGGGGAAAACGCAATCTGTAAAGCAATTTCCATCCGTACGCACGAGGGGCAAACTTACCCCCGTCGTGCGCGTGGGTTAAAACGCCTAGTGTGGAGCAATTTGCATCCGAGCGCACGACGGACAAAAATTAACCCCATCGCCCGCGGGGGTTAAAACGCACAAGTGTGCAGCAATTTCCTTCCGCGCGCACGACGGGCA
>JAULAV010005138.1:0-25000 GCA_030789695.1 Scilla litardierei | reverse complement strand
AATTGGTTTATGTAATCCATGTCTGCATATTATATGTCACCATGTTGACTCATTATTTCATTTGGTATAATGAATATTTACTATTGTGTATCTCATTTTACACTTGGTGCATATAAGTAGGGGGAGCTCATTAGCATTGTGCTTTATTTCTTTATGATTTACATAATGTGTGTCATCATCAAAAAGGGGGAGATTGTTGAGTATTGGTGTTTCATACCAATGTTATTTTGATGATGATCACAACATTATGTTGTTGCTAATGGCTCTCTTGTTTTAGTCTCATCGTTCATTTCAAGAATATCATTCTTTTGGAGATGGACATCAAGTGGAGAATGGCCAAAGCTTGGACTCAAGGGGTGCCAAAGCTTGGAGATGATGGAGAGCATCAAGGCATCAAGATTGAAGACATAGACTCTAAGGAAAGCAATGTAATTCATGTAATATTTTCTTTTTTGCTTTCTCTCTCATTTGAGTCTAGGTTAATGTAATGCCTTGATAGATGGTCTACTCATACATGCATATGCATTTATCCATCTTATGAGCCTTAAGGTTATCATAGAATCCAACCCAATAGGCTCATCATGACCAAAGATTCATTTGGAGTCTCTGTTTCTCCAACAGTCGCCTGTTGAAGGATTCACAATCGACTTGGTGATTTCCAGTCGCATGTCGATCCTTCTACAGTCGACTGTGATGCACGGCTCAAGTCAACATTTCTATTGACTCTACTTGAGCTTTTCGTACCAGTCGACTGATGCTTAGTTTACAGTCGCCTGTATATTTACAGTTGCCTGTGAATTGGTCAACAGTCGTCTGAGTAGCGTAAGTGCATATTCTGCCTCTCTCTGTAATTCTCCATCTCCTGCAGCAGCCGACTGATGAAGGGTTTATAATCGCCTGTCTATTTTACAGTCGACTGTCTTATTGTCATCAGTCGCCTGTATGCTTATCTGGAGAAAGAGTGTAGCTCTAGTCGCCTGCTGAAGGTTTTACAGGCGCCTGTCCTGTTCACAGTCGACTATCGTGGCTCAGATTATAGCTGTTGGATATTTTATAGCCGTTGGACCGTCTCTCTTTGTGGAAGTTTATCTCTTTGTGGGATTAGGATATTCTCTTTGTGGGAATAACTCTCTTTGTGGGAGTAACTCTCTTTGTGGGAGTTTGGTGTCCTAGTGTAGGGCTAATCCTAATTCTCTGAGTGGGAGTTAGTAATTCTCTAGGTGGGAGTTTGACCCCCTGTGTAGGGTTGGTTGGGTCCTTGTGTTGGGCAAAATCTTCTTGGTGAGTATCTCTTTGTGGGATTTTGTATTCACTTCTCTTTGTGAGATTATAGTGAATATTGGTGTGGCTGGACATACCCAAGTTTGGGGAACCAGGGTAAAATCTTGTGTTTGCGTTTGGATTGATTGTGTCAATTATTTCCTCTTGCATTTATTATTCCGCATTTACAAGTTTAATTTTAATTGGACAATTTATTTCCATTACACTATTCACCCCCCTAGTGTGTTGCTGTTAGTATTGCAAGGGTAAGGCGATCCTTACATTTTCGACATTTTGATCAATGAAAATCATTGTCCGAACTCCATTTTGTAGACAATTGTGTTGTGACTTGGCGTTGCCTCTTAACCTTGCCCTTATGTTTGCCCCCGACATTCGGGGCAGACGAGAGCTGGGGCGAGTCCGCCGGGTCCTATCGAGGGCGAAGCTCGTAAGCTTGCTCCGAAATTTGAGGGAGGGGAGGGTACGAGCCAATAGCTCGAACCTAGCCCTCCGGATCCTATCGAGGACGAAGCTCATAAGCTTGCCCCGTAATTTGAGGGAGGGGAGGGTACGAGCCTGTAGCTCGGCCCTAGCCCTTCGGAGCCTATCGGGGGCGAAGCTCGTAAACTTGCACCGGAGTTTGAGGGAGGGAAGGGTACGAACCCGTAGCTCGGCCCTATCCTTCCGGAGCCTATCGAGGGCGAAGCTCGTAAGCTTGCCCCGGAATTTGAGGGAGGGGAGGGTACAAGCCCGTAGCTCGGCCCTAGCCCTCTGAGCCTATCGAGGGCGAAGCTCGTAAGCTTGCCCCGAAATTTGAGTGAGGGGAAGGTACGAGCCTGTAGCTCAGCCTTAGCCCTCGGGAGCCTATCGAGGGCGAAGCTCGTAAGCTTTCCTCGAAATTTGAGGGAGGGAAGGGTACGAGCCCATAGCTCGGCCCTAGCCCTCTGGAGCCTATCGAGGGAGCTCGTAAGCTTGACCCAAAGTTTGAGTGAGGGGAGGGTACGAACCCATAGCTTGGCCCTAGCCCTCCGGAGCCTATTGAGTGCGAAGCTCGTAAGCTTGCCCCGGAATTTGAAAGAGGGAAGGGTACGAGCCCGTAGCTCGGCCCTAGCCCTCCAGAGCCTTTCGAGGGTGAAGCTCGTAAGCTTGCCTCGGATTTTGAAGGAGGGGAGGGTACGAACTCGTAGCTCGGCCCTAGCACTCTAGAGTCGAGGACGATGCTCATAAGCTTGTCCTAGAATTTGAGAGAGGGAGGGTACGAGCCTGTAGCTCGGCCCTAGCCCTCCGAAGTCAATCGAGGGCGAAGCTCATAGGCTTGCCCCGGAATTTGAGGGAGTGGAGGGTACAAGAGCCTGTAGCTCGGACCTAGCCCTCTGGACCTCTACCCTTGCTCCATGACCTTTCCACTACGTCTTTTTGTGTTGGTGGGAGCGTTCTAGGATATGGTCGACCTTTGCGATGATGCTTTTAACCTCGGAGGAGAATCGAAATTTCCTAAATGGAGACGAAAATATTTGAGTATGCACAAAAAAGAAGATAATTTTATTAATATTTATAAAGTTATTGATAGTATCTAAGCAAGTGCTCAGCATTCCATGGGTAGGCTAGCTCGCCACCTTCCATGGTTGCAAGGATGTAAGTCGTTGGCCCGATGGTGTCAATAATTTCATAGGGGGCCTCCTATTTTGCTGCGAGCTTTTCCCCGACGAGTGATCTCTGGTTTGAAGGTCGCATCCCTGCGGGCTAGGTCGCCGACTCTCAAGCTCTGTTTCTTCACTCGGGAGTTGTAGTGTTGAGCCATCATCTGGCTGTGCTTGACGAGGTTGGTAAGGGCTCGGTCTCTTACTTCGTCGATGAGCTCGAGGTTGAGGTCGAGGTCTTTCATGTTGATGTCTTCATCGAAGTATATGAGCTGAAGAGTCTCTTCCCCCACTTCTACTGGAGCGACGGCCTTTACTCTGTATGCGAGCATAAACGGAGTCTCCCCAGTCGACGCTTTGTAGGTTGTGCAGTAAAACCATAGGATGCCCGGTAGCTCGTCCGGCCATGACCCAAGGGCGTCACTGACCTTCTTCTTTAATGGGCCCAGTATACATTTGTTCGCCGCTTCTGCCATCCCATTGCATTGCGGATGTGCCACGGAGTCGAAGTGGAGTTTGATGCCCCATTCTGAACAGAAGCTCCGAAAGTCCGCACAGTCGAACTGCCTCCCATTATCAGTCACTATGGAGCGAGGCACACCAAAGCTGGTATACGACAGAATTCCAGACGAATCTCTTCATTTCCTTCCATGTGATGTGAACCAGTGGTTCAGCCTCGATCCATTTGGTGAAGTAATCAACGGTGACGAGGAGGAACTTTCTCTTTCCAGACGCCTTCAGGAAGGGTCCGAGGATGTCGAGGCACCACTTGGCGAACGTGATCGGGCTACGAATGGGGACCAGGTCGGTCGACGATGCGACGGTGTGTTTGCAGAATTTTTGGCATTCATTGCACTTCTTGACATATTGGAGCGTGACATAGAGCATGGTCGGCCAGTAGTATCTTTGACGCACTACTTTGTGGGCGATGGTGTGTCCGTCGTAGTGGTTTCCATAGAAGCCTTTGTGCACCTCGCAGATGATAGTTCAGCTTGGTCCGGTCCCAGACACTTCAGATAAGGCAGGACATCGTATCTTACGGGGCGCTTCCGATAAAGAACGACGTCGAAGATTACGAACGATAGGGCTCTCCTCTTGACCTTCTTCGCTTCGAGCCGATCTTTGGGCAGGGCTCATGTCTCGAGGTAGGTCATGATCGGGATCATCCAGGTCGTTGTTTGGTTGACACACATTAGCTCGTCCTCCTCAATGGTCGGTGTCAGCAGGTTCTCGACATAGATGGCCTTCCCAATCTCGGCAGGGGAAGAGGAGGCCAGCTTCAAGAGAGCATCGGCTCGGAGGTTGTTCGATCGAGGTAGATGTTGAACCTCCACCTTCCTGAACTTTTGGAGTTAGGCCTGAGTGCACTTTAAGTAGCGCTTCATCAGCTTCTCCCTTGCCTCGAAGCTCCCTTGAATTTGTTGGACGACGAGCCTCAAGTCACTTAGCAGCAGCACATTCGTCGCCCCCATCGCCCGGTATAGTTTCAACCCATTGATGAAGGCTTCATATTCCGACACGTTGTTTGTCGCCGAGAAGTTGAAGCGGAGTGCGTACTCGAGCAAGCTTCCGTCAAGGGTTTCTATGACTATGCCCGCTCCACCTCTCGACCCTACAGTTGACCCGTCGACGTGGATGACCCATAATTTGCCTTCTACTTCTCAGGCGGACATCGAGGGACCGCCTGCTACTGTCGGCCTTTGCCATGCTACGACCGATCGAGCGTCCGATAGATCTTCAGGAAGTTCTTCGATGGTGTATTCCACCACAAAGTCTACCAGTACTTGGCCTTTAATCGTCGTTCGAGCCTTGTAGATGATGTCGAACTCGCTGAGTTCGACGCTCCAGGTTAGCATTCTGCCCGATCTCTCCAATCTCTTCAAGTTCTTCTCGAAGGGCAGATTGGTATAGACAACGATGGTGTGAGCTTGGAAGTATGTCCGAAGCTTTCTCACTGTCTGGATGAGGCAATATGCGACCTTCTCTATGGGGCTGTAATGAGTCTCCGCGTCTCTGAGCACCTGGCTCACATAGTATACCAGCCTCTGTGTGCCCTTCTCTTCTTTAACGAGGGCCAAACTGACAGCTTCTTTACTTGTGGAAAGATATAAGCCCATCGGCTCTCCCTCCTCCGGCTTCACAAGCAACGACGGACTTTGTAAGTAGGCCCGCAGCTCTACAAACGCTTGGGCACATGAGTCGTCCCATTCGACCGCCTTTCTTGTGCCTTTCTTCATGGCGAGAGCCCGCCACAAGATTCTAAAGAATGGAAGCGATCTCTCGACGGAATTCGATAGGAACCTCCCCACTGCAGCGATCCTCCCATTCAACCTCTGCAGGTCTCTAATTGTCTGAGGCTCCTTCATGTTGACGAGGGCTGATACTTTGTCTGGGTTCGCCTCGATCCCTCGCTTCGTAATCATAAAGCCGAGGAACTTTTCCGATTGTACGCCAAAGATGCACTTCGCCGGGTTGAGCCTCAAGTTGTAGTGGCACACTTTATAGAAGGTCTCTTGCAAGTCGGCGAGGTGATCCTTGGCCTCCTTGGTTTTGACCAGCATATCATCGATGTAGACTTTAAGATTCCGCCTGACCTAAGAGCTGAAGATCTTGTCCACCATTCGTTGATAAGTCGACCTAGCATTCTTCAACCCGAATTGCATCTCTGTGTAGCAGAAGGTCCCCTTGTTGGTGATGAACGAAGTCTTCCCTTTGTCAACCTTCGCCATTGGAATTTTATTATAGCCCGAGAAGGCATACATGAAGTTCAGAAGCTCGTAACCCGAGGTATGGTCGACCAGGTGGTCGATCCTTGGCAAGAAAAAGCTGTCCTTCGGGCACACATTGTTGATGTCAATGAAGTCGACGCAAATGCGCCACTTGCCACTGGCCTTCTTTACCATAACGACATTGGCGAGCCACTCCGGGTAGCTCACTACCCTGATAAATTTGGTTGCGAGGAGCTGCTCCACTTCCTCGCCAGTCACCCACATCTTCTCTCCTCCGGAGCTCCTCTTCTTCTGTCTAACAGGGCAAGCTTCGGGGTCCACATTCAGCTCGTGAGTGACCACTGCGGGATCCACTCCAGACTTATCTGAGGGCGACCACGCAAAGATGCTCGCATTCTCTCTGAGGAGATCAATGAGTCCCGTCCTCAGAGTGGCCGGGAGCTTCGTGCCTATGGAGACGGTCTTGCCCTCCTCCGCTGATATTGGGACCTTTTCGACCTCTTCCATCGAAGCCAGTCGCTGGTCGCAAAAGTCCTCCCAATCGTCGAGGAGGTCGACCGATAATGCCTGCTCGGGCGCTTTGTGCTTGGTAGAGCTGACATTGCAACTCCGGGATAGTTTTTGGCTCCCTCGCACCTGCCCCACCGCCTACAAAGTCTGGAATTTGATCATTTGGCAGGGAGGGGAGAGCTTCAATGGCAGCCATAAACGGCCACCCTATGATGCCGTTGTACACCGAAGCAACGTCGATGACAACAAATTGTGTTATGCAAGTGATGACCCTTGGATCTTCCCCCAGAGATACATGCATGGTGATGACTCCTGCAATGGGGACCGAGTGGCCGATGAAGCCGACGATTGGTCCCGTACAAGGCTTCAGATCCACCTACTTCAGCCCCATCTTCTCGATCGTCGACATGAACAGGATGTCACAGGAGCTTCCAGTGTCGATAAGGAGGCAGCTGATTATGGCCGTCCCGATCTAAGCTTCAATGATAATGGCGTCGTCATGCGGTAGTTGGACCCCTTCCAAGTCATCGTCTGTGAAAGAGATGGGGGGACGAGCTACTCTTCTCCTCTTAGCTCCTGCGCCAAGGTCCACCGCCATCACTTGCCGAACATATGCCTTCTTGGCCAATGATGAGGCGCCGCCTGAGGATGGTCCACCGCATATCACATAGATGCGCATGACCGGCCTCGGCTGGCGATGGGCTTCTTGTTCGGTATTCCATGGTTGGTTCGGCCTCAGTGCACCCAGGGGCGTTCTCTCTTCTCGAGCCGGTCTTTTCCTGTCCCCTTCAGAGATGGCCTTCTTGAATTAGCTGTTCGATCTCCCTCTTCAAGGTGAAGCAATCGTCGGTATCGTGACTGTGATCACGGTGATATCGACAGTACTTTTGTAGGTCCCTCGTAGCTGGGTTCAATCTCATCCCCAGATGCGAGTCTTGGAGAAGTCCGGCCCCCATTGCTGCGACCAACACTTTGATCATGGGGGCATTGAGCTGAGTGTATTGGGCCCGTTGTGGTCTCTCGGGCCTCTGGACCGCCTGCAAGGGCTTTCTGGCAGTGGAGAACTCCTGCACTGGGCCGGGGCAATCTTGCGGTCGATGGCCTTTGGGGTCACGCCTTTGGTGGCCCTGTTGGTCGTGGCCTCTGGGTCGGTCTTTCTGCCTTGGCCGAAAACTAGGCCGTTGCTCATTGCGGGGCGCCCCGGCTCTGGAGTCTTCCCTCTTTGTTCCCAGAGCCTCTTCGCTCAGCATGAACTTCTCCGCTCTAATGACGAGCACATCAAGGTTGGCCGACGTATCTTGGAGGAGAGATTTGTGGAGACTCCTGTTAGATAGCCCCCTTTTGAAGGTCGCCATGGTGAGCTCATCTTTGCAGACTGCCACACCAAGCCTCTCCTCCTGGAAGTGATGCAAGAACTTTCGGATGGTCTCTCCTTCCTTCTGGACTATCGAGAATAAATAGTCCGATGGTTTTCTCCTTCTCCACCCCGCACGAAATTGTTGGCAGAACTTGTGGGACAGTTCACCAAAGGATTCGATGGTTCAGGTGGGCAGACCGGTGTACCACTCTAGGACCGACCTTTTCAGAGTGTTCTGGAAGGCCCGACACAAGAGCGTGTCATCTACGTCTTGGATCTCCATTGCTCCTCTATACTTCTGCACATGCTCGAGGGGATCGCCCGCTCCATCATAGAGCTCAAGTTGGGGAATCTTGAACCTAAAAGGTAATGGGGAAGAGGTCACCCATCTGGCCAGTGGGTTGACCTCCTCGGGGTAGGGATCATGCCTGGGCGACCTTCGAAGGTCGCGATGCCCGTCTCGGCCCTCTCACTGACCATCGGACCTGCCTGGTGAGCGTCCTCGACGCTCAGCGATATGCCCTCCCTGTCTCTCGGGGGTCCTACTCCGATTGTGGCTTTGTTGATGTCAATCATCACGCCCAGAAGATCAGCATGACAGTCGGAGTGGGATCCTCCTGAGTGGCGGGCACCCCGCTGACTGTAGACTATGCGCGTTCCTGTGCCGTAGACCTGTGGTCGACGCCTCCTGGACCTCATAGTTCTCCCTTCGAAGCCTCTCGTGCTCAGCGAAGATGAATCAGAGCTGTCGACGGGCAGCTTCTTCGTCTAAACGTGCTTGTTGAGCGGCGTCTGCCTCGTCCTCCAGGCACATTCGTTGGACATCAGCTTCTTCGTCTAGCCGCCACTGCCAAGCGGCCCCCCGGCTTCCTCATCAAGGAGTTTTTGCTGGGTTGCTATCTCTTCGGTGAACCCTCTCCGCTGAGCGGCTGCTTCTTCTTCGAACTGAGGACGAAGGTTTCGCCTCAAGTTTGGGGGCTCAGATGGGCCTAGGGGTGTCCCAGCTTTGGCTGCATTGAAATCTTTCATCATTTGGCGAAGGCCGCAAAACTTTGTTGTAGAGCACGGGCTGATGCCTGAATGGTCTTAGCCATCCCCTCAGGGGGTAAGTCCGTCGAGGGAGTCCTCCGGTGAGAGTGTGACTCCTCCTCCATGGGTGGTTTGCCACTATTGGGACTGCGATTGATGGGTATGGAATTTGACATGGGTGTGACCCTAAGTTTTCCACAGACGACGCCAATTTTTGAAGGGTAAGATCCGCTCACAATGAATTTGTATCGATGGGGAACCAAGGGCATGATGGTTACAAGTAAAGGGGTGATTGGCGAGGCTGTTTACAAGTGAAGAGGGGATGGTGAGGCCGAGCATCCTTCGGATGATGATCTCGGGATCAATCCTGCAAGGTCGCCCTTTGTTCGTCGCTCTCCTTGAGTAGATCGTCGTATGCTCGTTGCTTGGAGGAGCTTTTCTGCACAAATAGCAGCTCGTCAGAAAGGCAGGGTTGGGTTCCAACACTTAGCCTCTTCGATATCTAAGTCAGAATTAGGGCTTAGAAATGTGGGTTGGACACGTAGGCCGAGCTAGAAATAGATCGACCTTACGTGGCGAGCTTAAGTAGAAGAACAAATATGTGGATGATATTTGCTCTTGTGTGTGAATGAGTTTATAATTCGATTAACCAACCCTTTTCTCGATGGAAGTAGAGGGGTATTTATAGCTGAGTAAGGCGGTTGGGTTCGGCTGAGCTGGCGTGTCAGACTGCGGAAGGTTCGGCCGAGGATGTCAGATCTGTGCGTGTCAGGGGTGTTTTTGTCAGACAGTGCAATGACCAGGGGCTCCTTTGTCAGAGTGTCAGAGCCGAAAGCGTCAGGTGGTTAGACGGCGCAACGGCCAGGGGCTCCTTTATCAGGCAGTTGGGCGGTCATATGGCGCAACGGCCAGGGGCTCCTTTGTCAGGCAGTCGGGCGGTCGGACGGCGCAACGGCCATGGGCTCCTTTGTCAGGCTGTCGAGTAGTGAAAGTGCTAATGATGTTCTTGTACAAGGACATTTGTCGTGTTCGATAGGCTGAAGGGTCATCAAGGTGCGTCAGAGGAGCGTGGCCGCACATGGGTTGCTTGGTCGCTTCCCGAGGATGATGAGCGAGCTTGTTGCTCGACCGGCGAGCTTGGAGGGGAGCAAGTGACCAATCGACGAGGCTGGGGATGAAGTGCGCCCTTTCTGCTCGTCGAGGCAGACTTCATGGGTGACGAGCGAGCTTGTCGTGCGTCTATCGAACTTGGAGGGGAAGTCGTGGCATTCCGATCTTTGGTCATAACAGTTTCCTTTTAGACTCACATGAGTTGTTTTTATGTAGATTAACTAGCATTTATTTGTGCTTGAAGTTTCATCTTGCTGATTCCTTTTAGGTGATTGCCAATGAAAATCACATTTGTAATTTAAAGACCGTTGGATGGATTTTATCTGTATCTTGCTATCAAAGCTAAGAAATTTACTTAAGTCAAGATTACAATGCAAAACTCCATAATGTAAAATCTCCTTTCTTACCCGAGTGTAACTGAAATCAAGCTTTCATCAACCATGTAAATATCCAAAGATAAATGTAATGCAAGCAATAAAATTTTGTGTAGTGGAAACAATGGTACATTTGCATTGATGATCTCGGATCTCTTTGGTCGATGGCTCCTCCTGCTGCTTGTCCATGAATGAACAACAGTTAGAGTAAAGTCAGGACAACTCCTAACCTAAAATCTTTCAACGCTCAAATTTGGACCGAGCTACCAATAATCAAAGTAATAAGATATGTGTGTAACATTAACACATTGTACATGACCCATCTTATATAGCCAACCCTTAATGATGTTCTTATAATCATAAGACAAAACCCTAACCAGCTTTTCCTGTAAAACCTTATGTGTTAGATCGATCAGTGCCATCTCACTGGATCAAAACTTGCTTTAGCCATAATAGACTTGAAGCTTCATGTTACAGTATTGGTCCGGCCCTGTAGGGGAGAGGACTATTCCGATCTGAGTAAAGGAGCCCACAAAAGAGAAGAAGTGGCACATCAAGACCACGAAATCCATGTGGGAGGCTAACCGCGTGCTCAGTCAAAGCTAGGTCATATTTTGCCCGTGGAGCTTCCGAGCCTTAAGGAGATCGTTAATAATGGGATCATTAATAGCGGGGTAAGTGAACAGTGGTTATGCCTATTTTCGGGGGCGATCATGCCACCATAATTGAGGGACATTATTCGCTAACGGCATGGAGAGGACGCCTCCACTTATAAATGTTCTAAACGCCAACATGGCAAGGGACATATTGTAGAGATACTACGTACTAGGTACTCTGACAACTTCTCTTTTTTACTTGCCACTTATGGCCTGTTTCTTTGCGTGGAAATGATTTGGGATTTATTATTATGAATAGTAAATCCATGAAGGAATCCAAAGGAGAGAGAATAGGAGTTGTATGTTTCTTTTGAAGGAAAAGGGGTTGGAAAGTGGGTTTGGGATTTGGTGGTGGGTCCCAAAGTAAATTAGTGTGTTTCTTTGGTTGGAAAGTTGGATTGAGAAAGTTGGATGAGAAAAGTTGGAAGTTGGTTATGGTGTTATGTGGTGAGATTACCCCCGCATCCTATGATGTAGAAAACTATGAAACCCCTCAATTAATTAAATATTAATTAACTAAATATTTAATATTAAATAATTAAATATTAAATAAGCATATTTAAATACAAATACCTGAAAAAATATTATGCACCCAAATTTAATAATAAAAAAGGAATATATAATTGCTTTTGACCTTATAAATAGTAACACATGCACAGCAATCAACGCAAGCAACTTATATTAAAATACCAATTCAGCAACAATAATCAGATAATATTAAAATAATAGATTGGCATAAAAACATGTATATCCATAGAGCAAACTGAGATAATGCATTAATATTTAACAGAAAACCAAATCGTTTTACACAAAACATCGCAAACACAAACACCTTATATCGATATACATAATGTTTCAGTCATCAAGTATTCAAACTACTTATACAACATCATTAAAAAACAAACAAATACAACTATGATCGATACGGTAATGAAAACGGGGATGAAGCTTTCCGTTTTCGCCTTGTATCTCTTATATTGCACTACGCCCGCCCCACTAACTCCAACAACCTCCCCTCAGACAGCGAGCCCGTAGAGCTTTCTACGCTTCGCCATCTTTCTTTCTCATCCATTAAATACTGGATAACAATGGTCGACCATTCACTGTTAGGGGGGTTTTCCATTCAAAGCACTTGCATCTATTCCCGAAAGTCGGGCAACTCAAAAAACGTCGTCCTGGGTTGCTCCTGGTCCATAATGTCCTCCTGGGCACCCTATGACCACAGTGGCAAGTCCTGAAGTCTGCAACATCTGAAGACAACTTATACTGAGCCGCGTCCCGTAGGCGGGAGCGAATAGAATCGCTCGATCCTGAACTCATGTGTACCTAGACAAACATACAAATAAAAACAATTAGAATGAATAATGATTTAAAGAGATAAGATAATTAAATAGAGGAAAAATGGTTTAAGAAGCGTACCTATAAACAGTTACAACACCCGCGAAAGATGACATCATCTAGATTAAATCAGAAGTAAAAGAGAAAAGGAAATACCGTAACATAGACAACACAAAAACCCAAACAAAGCAAAGATAAAGAAAGAATCAAGAAGAGATAATTAAACAATTACTAAATTAAAGCCCTCAGGTAAACATGTTTTTAAGCATTAAGTATGTATTAGGCAGTTGCTCATTATGAATGAACCTTCTCGCCAAATACCACTTTTTCCTTCATAACCGAGGGACAAATTGATCAGTATATATTCATCATCATAGGGCTATATGAACACATCCAATTGATAAATAACCAACGTCCATAGTATGAACATGATACATTTGCAAAGTTCTCAAATGCCAAGCATATGTTGGATTCTTGGGGTGTATCATTTTCAGTTTTTGGGGTGGTATGGGCATGGCTCATTGTTTCAGTTTTTGTGGCATGGCTCCTTGTTGCTGTTTGTTTGCAACAAATACATAAGCACTCAGGAAGAAATTTATTTTATCAAGTAAAAATGTTGGTAATAGACAGTTGCTCCATCACATATCACCCCCTCATTTAACCTTCACCCATCTCATATACTGATACATACAGTCCATATCAATTCATATGATTTTCAATGTATCTCACAAAAATACATCATTGGGGAGTAATGGAACCATCACCCCTAGTACCAACTATTTATGCATAACCAAGGGTGTAATGACTGGTTTTTCATGTATGGATTTTATTATATATATATAATATTAATTGTGGCTTTCCCTTCTTTGTGATTTCCATTTCTGTCTCCGTAGTTTTCATTTTCGTTCGTTTCGTCGTGATTCTCTAGATTCTTCCGTCGGTTGGCGTGTTTGAAGTAAGTCATTCGTGACGGACTTCATAACATCGATATCTTAGGGTTAGAACGAGCCTAGGAGACTTAGGAAACCATCCCGGAGCTTCGCGCTCCATTTCGAAACTTTTGGTGCTCATTAGCCGGTATAAGAAGGGGCACCGACCGACTAGATGACGATCCAGTCGGTCGGAAAACCTTCTTGAACCGACTAGTTGGCTTTCTAAATTTCTCAGGAGTTACTGTTTATCGTTAGTCGGACTAAGAACGTTGGTTGACCGACTAGGTTGCAAACTAGTCGGTCGGTAATGCTTCTTTAACCGACTAACTCATTAACTATTTGTGACACTAGTTACTGTTTACTCTTAATCGGTCTAAGAACGTTCATCGACAGACTAGATGTCAAACTAGTCGGTCAGTAATTGTTCTTTGACCGACTAAATCTAAATCCTATTTTGTACAGGAGTTACTGTTTGGACTTAGTCGGTCTGCGTTGGTTAACCGACCGACTAGTTTCCAAACTAGTCGGTCAGTGGTTGCTCTTTGACCGACTAAACAGTGCAGGAAACCCTAGTTTTGCCGTAGCCGCCACCAAACTCTATAAATACCCCTCCAAACGTTTTCTTCTTCTTCCTCATGACCTAAAACCCTAGTTTCTCCCCCATTGAGCCCCCATCTTCCCCAAATCCTCAAACCTTCATTCCAAGCTCATCCTCCATCATCCAAACCCTCCCTTGTCACAACCCATCTCTCATCTTCCTCAATCCTTCATCAAACCCCCAAAATCCACATCAAAACCCATTTCTCCAGATTTTTCCATCATTTCCAGATCTGAGCCGGATCGTTCTTCCGTTGTCGTGGTTGCTCGGCATCGCTCCTCCGCCTCTTCACGGTAATACTCGATTCCTTTAGTTTTAGCATAACCCACATTGACATTTGTGAAACCCTAATAAAATGGATTATTAGAAAGTTAGGATCCTAATAATAAATCGATTTAGAATCATTGTGCTAATAATTGTTTTGCCATAACAGCGATCTATTTCGTAGTTAGCTTGTGTGACGATCTTCATTGCTCGTCAACCCCGGTATCAGGCAAGTGAAACTTGCATCTCTTGATTTGGGCCATGTCTTAGGCCATTACCTTGCTTTAGCGTAAAAGAGACTAGACGGTAAAGGATAGCCGTCTGGACGCCATTGACCTAGCTTGACAACGAAGCTTGGTCCGTCACCTTCATCATGCTTGTATGTCACGTTTAATTTCAATTAACGGTACGCGAATATCTGCTCATGTCATTGCATAGTGATTATTCATCGTGATTGCGTAGCACACGCTACAATATTATATTCCTGGCTCATGTTCCAGAAGCGAGCCCTGTAGTTGGAAACCCCAACGCTCGGATACCGGCTAGGTGCACCCCTATGCCAATTACACTTCCTGGCTCGTGATCCAGAAGCGAGCTCAGTTAGTTGGAAACCCCAACGCTCGACACATATGGGTGGGGTAAGAGATATGCGGCCACCTGAGCCCCGAGTTGGCCTGATCCGCCACTCCGGCCAGCAGGCGAAATCTCTAGTGCATAAGTGATAATCGTGATAAGTGATTCGTGAATTAGTGATTTGGTAGCTTTTGCTACATCGTGCGTGCTTGTCTCTTCCTTTAAACTGTTGCATCATACTTAACTGCCATGTCATTGCTTAATATTATAAGTGCTAGGCTGTTAGTTACTTTCAGTTTCCTTGCTCAAGTCTTTCAGACTTGCTGACATGTGCCCCTTTCTCTTTTGGGTGACACATGTTAGACCCTGAGCCAGAGTTACTTGCTGAGGGTGAGGTGTTTGCGGACGCCGAGCTCGAGCCCGTGTTGGACGAGGACTTCGTAGACACTGGAGATCAGTCTTAGTGTCTATGTCTGGTTTTTGTCAGATTGTTTAGGTTGTCGGTGCGTGGCACCTAGTTTGATACTCTGTTAGGTTTGTGCTTTGTATGGCCTTGTTCTGGGCCTTTAGACTCTTTCTTTTAGCCTGGTGGCTTTTTCTGTGATGTTGAAATTTTTGTGGACAAACTTTGGGATTGGTATTTCATATCCGTCTCATCTTATTATTATTGTTGTTGTTGTTCCGTTTGCGTTTACAGGGACCTGCTTTTTACTAAATTGACGCTTATCAGGCGTGCAGCTTCGCAGCTCCACGCTTGAGCGGACCTTCTCACGTCTCGCCTCCATTTTAGGGAAGCGGGGCGTGACAAAGGGACACAGGAATCAACCAATTATCTTCATCATTGAGCTATAGGTAACCAGCAACAAGGAGCCATGCCCCAAAAACTGAAACTAGGAGCCATGCCCATACCACCCCAAAAACACAACCAGCAACAAGGAGCCATGCCACACAAACTGAAACAGTGAGCCATGTACATACCACCCGAAAAACACAACCACCAGCAAGGAGACATGCCCCAAAACCATAGTAACAAAGAGCCATGCCCATATCACACCAAAAACACAACCAACAACAAGGAGCCATGCCCCAAAACCTGAAAATGAAACGGTCAGGCCCATACAAACCCAAAAACACAACCAACAACAAGGAGCCATGTCCCAAAACCTGAACCAATGAGCCATGCCCATACCAACCCAAAAATTATCCCCAGCAACAAGGAGCCATGCCCCAAAACCAGAAACTTGGAGCCATGCCCATACCACACCAAAAACACAACCAGCAACAAGGAGCCATGCCCCCAAACCTGACAATGAAACAGCCAGTCCCATACAACCCCAAAAACACAACCAGCAACAAGGAGCCACGTCCCCAAAACCTGAACCAATGAGCCATGCCCATACCAAACCAAAAATAATCCCCAGCAACAAGGAGCCATGCCCCAAAACCAGAAACTTGGAGCCATGCCCATGCCACACTAAAAAACAACCAGCAATAAGGAGCCATGCCCCAAAACCTGAAAATGAAACAGCCAGGCAAATACAAACCCAAAAACAAAACCTGAACCAATGAGCCATGCCCCAAGACATGAGCCAATGATCCATGCCCATACCAACCCAAAAATAATCCCCATCAATAAGGAGCCATGCCCCAATACCTGAAACTTGGAGCCATGCCCATACAACAACAAAAACACAACAAGAAATAAGGAGCCATGCCCCAAAACCTGATTAGGATATACAGATAATCTGAACAATAACATATTACCCCACCATACAACACATCCCCAACCCAACCAACACTCATCACCACCCCACCAAAATTCCATAGGGCCCACCCATCCTCATATCTTTCATTTGCCATATCCTTTTTCATAACATGCTTCATGCAAATCCCTATCCATCTCAGCAACTAACTCCTCAAGCATAAGCTTCTGACCCGATCGTGGCACGGCCAAAAATTATCGACCCACCATCTCATTCATGCTTAGGTCTTTAAACAACTTAAACAATAGGTCGGGAGGATACTTCATAAACTCGTACACATGCTATGCAAGAGTTTCTGTCCAGTGGGAGTGTGCGCTCCTTATAGTATCCGCGACCTCTTTCACATTAGCAGCTACATCCTGCATTATGTCCGGATCTTCCCTCAAGGAGCGTCGCCAATGTTTCTTCTACCCCAGCGATGGTGGGGTAGCATTTCTTGTCCCCACGTATGGACAATTTCCTGTCGACGCTTGTGTGGGTATGTCTTCAGGGACATAGTGGGGTGGAGAAGGAATATGTGTCGGTTCAGGCGTCATAGGCTCTCCTTCCCCTCTAGAAAATGGGCCTCCAAAGCTATCGACCAATGACCCTGAAAAATCCCCCCGTGCAGCGTCATCCCCAATGATAACAACCAGATCGTCAAACCATGGTATGAGATGGTTCACATAAGCGCGCTTCCGATGGTTTGCCTGAACGATTAGCAGAGCATATATGAACATACCATTCATAGCTATATTTAATGTACTAGCACCTATCTTATATATAAGATAGAAGTGATTACCGCTGCCTACGTTGCATAAGTTTTCGGATCCCGTTTAATTATCTTCCTCTCCGCATCCCATCCCGCCCCCGCTCATTTCCATGCACTCATAAACATCTTTGAGACGTGTCTTCAAAGCTTTCATGTGATTTTTCACATTACTACTTATGAACGTCGTCCCATGAGTGTTATTGATTTTGGCTACAACGACATTGAATGCGGACCATTTAAATGTCTTATCGACTTTAAGGCCATGCCGTGCAAGTTTAGCTAGGAATGGAATAAGGGTGTCATCGTGCTCGGGCTTCCATAGTTTGTTGTGTTATGAAGACGAGGAAGGTTGCTTCTGCTTTTTCCTGGGACTTGATACAGACCCGTCGGCATCCTTGCTACGCCGGCTCGACTTCCTAGAGGAGTCACTGCCGGGAGTTCTTTCATTGCCACTTGGTGGCGTTGGCATAGCGAATGCACCATGAGACGATGGGCTTCTGAAAGTGGGTAGTTCTCCCCCTTGGAGCATATTCATATACCCATGGCCACTATGCGATGACATTGACATTGGCATTTGCATTGGCAAGTTGAAATTTCCATATTGTGGATATGTCATTTCATGCCCACCTGCTTGGAATCCATGCATGTGGTAGGAGATAGGAGGCATCCTCATGGGAATTGGTCGGTTGAGAAGGGGATCCACCCCTCTTTCTACTTCTCCACGTTGTGTCCCATATACATTTTCATAAAATTGATGCATTGGATCACTCCCATGCGGGTATGGATCACCCCCATGCCCTGATTTTGAAGATCCTTCCATCCCTACACCATCAATATTATGATAATGAAAATGCATAATTTTAAAATAAACATCCAATCATCATATTATCTGAAACTATACCGCATGGGGTATAAAAATACAGAATTGTAAAGCATTGAAAGGATAAGCCAAAGCATGAAAATATTGTCATACTCAACATAGCAAACATAATGCAATAATCAAGGTACAATGTTAAAATGTTCAGACTTAGTATGCAATTTTTACGACCCCCTCATAGCCCACGCTCTACTGTGTTTATGTTATTATTTATGTTACAGTAGTCCACCCACATATCCCAAGCTATCTGCTCCATACGTATTTTCCATTGATCCAGTTGTTCGGTTTGTTCACGAACGGTCACCTATTGGGATAGATCAATAACATCGTCATCATGATCATCGATAACCTCTACATCCTCCTCAAACCCATCACCACCTTTAGTTAGGTGAGGGTCATGAGGATCTGCTATTTGGATGTAATTATACAAAACAGTGCACGATAGTACGGTATCGACCCGACTTTTGAATGGGTAGTGAGGCTTGGATGTCAATATTTTAAACTTGTTCTTTAGGATACCAAATGTCGACTCGATCTTTGATCATAACTCGTCGATTTCGAGAAACCCGATCAGTATGGTCCTTCAAATGGTATCTAACGTCCATGTATGGAGATATGAATCCTGGCATTGTAATATATCCAGCATCACAAAGGTAATATTTACCTACATTCGAACGAATAAACCAAGTTTATGATCCAACGCTTTCTGAGATACGTAATTATAATTTATTTGTAAATTTATGCATATTACCTTCATACACTCGAAGCCCCAGTTGGGGGGTAAAGACAATGCTTCTTTCAGAACCGTAAAATCATTTGCAGATCCTTCCCGTGCACCCGGCCAGTACGTATGTGAATCTTTTATTTGGAGTAACAGCTGCTAGCACATTTTGTGTAACCCCTTTACGACCTCTAAAGCGGGGTACGAGCCTTGCTGGTAGCATGTCATCTATGTGCGTCCCATCAATGAGACAGATGCAGTCCTACAATGTATTAAATGATACTTATTATACTGACACATATACAGATAATCACACAAACCTTAAAAAATAGGAACCAATTAGATTATTGACTATATCCGGTAGCGTCTCATTAGGAGCTTGCTTCACGAACATATCCCAAAGTGCACACAATCCAGCCATAAATTTGTTAAAATAACGGCTAACTGTCCCCCCGCCCCTTATAAAATCCACTTGCATGACTCTATTCTTTGACTTGTGCGCTACAATATGCCGGAACATGGCCACCTGCTCCTTGATGGATACATGAATAGTGTCCTTGAGAAGATCACGATGTCGCATTAATGATGCAAGATTCATGAAAGCATGTCTTCGCGTTCATAGGTAGTGCAAACAGCTACTTTCAGACCCATACAGAATTCTCCGCATGTGGGATTTTCTATGCAGATCTCGCATAGCTGAGAGCTCTCGGGGTATAGGGTCGGACCTATCGGAATTGTCAAGTTGTAAAGCTAAGATGACAAACACTATTGCCACCGCGGCAGAGGTACATAAATCACAAGACGAATGGTTTCCTTGTATATCCATGTCTACCTTAATTGCTTCAAACATAACTTAATGCGTAAGTGATGACTGACATATGATATTACCAGAAAGTAGGGTTTGCGAAAAGGATACACGTGGCTATCCAGCATCCTATATAACTTATGGCATGAAAAAAATTTAAACCCTTTGTTAGCCAAAATGAATTAAATCCATATCATATGAAAATATGGAAAAACCCATTTCATCTAAATTTGTGCATATCCAAAAATGTAGCCCTCAGAATATATGATTAATCATTTTCACAACTGGTTGCTTTGTCGTTGCTCCATCCATGTCAAACCAGAAATCAACCGTCATAAATCAAGGTAAAAAAAATCCATTTCATATACATTCACATAACCCATTGCTCTCAAGTAAACAAGTGCAGAATGAAACATATATCATAAATTCTTAAATTATGTAAATGTTACTTGAAATCGCCACACATATAAAAATTAACATACAACCCCTTTCATTGCATAAGAATATCCAACCACGTGAAAAACAAATTGGGTAATAAAAGGAGCCATCAATCAAGCCATCCAGCATATATTTTCACAACTGGTTGCTTTGTCGTTGCTCATTCCATTTCAACCCAGAAATCAATCGGCATAAATCAAGTTTAAAATGTAACTTCATAAAAATCTCCCATCACCCATTGTTCTCAAGTAAACAAGGCCAAAGTGACACAAAAAATCATAAATACTAAACACCTTAAAATTAAAATGTAAACCTTAAAAAGCCAAAATTTTGATCATTTATATTGAAATCGACACAATGTTAAAATTTCAAAACTAATCCCTTTCAATTCAGAAAAATAGCAAACACTGTGATGCACAAATAGGGTATTAAACGGAACCATCAAGCATGCCATCCAGCATATATGACTTTTGCAAAACCACACATACCAAATTCATTTATAATTTTTCATCATTGGGCTTTTTGGAATAATGCACACCTAAAGGCATGTGTCTTTGCATGGATTATGAGCATGTAGGTTTTGCATTATTTGTAAATGGGGATCATTCACTAAAAAAAACAACTTGGGGAATAAAAGGATCCAACAAGTAAGCCATCCATCATGTATGTCGTATTCATTTCGAAGCCAACCTATTTCATATTTAAATTTACATCATTGGGCAAATTGGCATAATGCACAATTCACATCATTCATCTAAGGGCATGTTTCATTGCGTGGATATGGTGCATGTATGGGACATATTTTCATAACTTGAATGTGTAAATTCAAACTATCGATTACATACTACGCGCAAACTGAAATTGGGTGCAAAATATTCATTATTGCACAGTTCACGGCTTCGAGCCACTCGCATGCAAAATACAAAGCATGCTGTCTCCCAACACATATTCAACACTACAAAGGGATGAGAAAGCCGAAAATTTCGAACCCCTAGCATCATGCACCTAATCACAACATCAGAAAATCAGAAATTCATCGAAGCAAAGGGGTGAGAAAGCCCAAAATTTCGAAACCCTAGCATCACCCACCATCACAACCTCAGAAAAATCAGATAATCATCGAAGCAATTGGTTGCGAAAGCCCAAAATTTCGAAACCCTAGCATCATGCACCCAATCACAACATTAGAAAATCAATTATTCATCACTGCAAAGGGGTGCGAAACCTCAAAATTTCGAAACCCTATCAACATGCACCCAATCAGAACATGCGAGCATAACAAGAACCCATGGTAGCAAGAGAACCCATCAAAATTAAAATTAGGGCGTCAGAAATTATACCGAGGTGCTCAAATTGTAGAAAAATCAGTTTGAACCTCATCGACCAGCTGGGGTTCTGCACAGAGCTTCGACGGAGCTGAAATGCCCCAAGCTTGGCACACCCTCAGCAAATCCGCCCCTAAAACCCTTGTGAAACCCTAGGCAACGAAGATCGGCCGCTAATCCCGCCACAACTAGGGGTTTTCAGCCAGCCGTTGGCTCCCGCGCAATGGAAGCTGTGTTGAGGGGTGAGAGGAACGAGGTGGGGCCCGAATTGAGGAATCCCTGCTGCAATCCCCGCAAAAACCGGAGATTTCAAGGAGAGGAAGTGCAGCGCCACGTCGGAGAAGAAGACAAGAGGAATCGCAGCCAGCTTTCACCGCAAAGGAACACACAAGGGGGAAAGAGAGATTGAGAAAGTGATAAATATGGTAAGAAGTGACAACAAACCGTGTCACTTTTCTACGTTCCCAACTCTTTTCCCCGCAAAGAAATAGGCCCTTGCATATTTCTTGCTCCTTAACTTGTGCTACAGTACTCGGACGGTCTCCCTTGGGTTCGATCCAGCTGCCCCGAGATCCTAATTCTTCAAAAATTTAAGCTATATTTATCATTTTACTTCTACTCTACAAAATACAGTTTTGATTTTCTCCCGAAGTTCTAATTTTTCTTTTTAAAGTATGCTAACCAGATGTTTGTATAAATGTTTCCCTCAGTTTTGCCCTTAAAATTTTGGAGTTCTACTCAGTCATTGAGGTCTAAGGTAAGAATACTACGCGCTTGTTGGTCAGTATTATGGATTCGTTTTGCTTTTCTAAGCGGTAGTTCATTCTATAAGCCCGTACATTGGTAGGACATTACCGTGGAAGCTACAATGTTTATTGAAACTACATTGTGTGTGTCATGGCAACCAAAAATATGAGTAAAGTTCACAAATTACCACAGTTAAGAGAAACTTGATGGTTTAAAACCATCAAGCTAATCAATTGTTGAGTATATCAAACTATTTAAGTACCCTCTTTTCATTGCAGCCAATTAGATAGTTTTGTAAGAACACATCTTCCAACTTATTGTGAGGTCATGTGACAATTTGCATTGTTGAAAATGGCCGGCTAGTTGCTGCTGAAGAAATTGAAATGAGCAATATTAAGTATAGTAATCAGTCCACAAATGGAGAGCTTTCAGACTTTTTTGTATTGAATAATCCTTGGTGGAGCTCTACAACAGCCAATAAATTTTGTTTTTAGATTATTAATTATAAATTACCAAAGGACATATAAACACAATACATCAATATGAGCACAAATACTTTTTTAATAGAAATTTTAATGAACACAATTGAGTTAAGGAAAACGTATTCACATGGATATTCAAACAACACGCATATTTCATTGAGAAAAAACATAAAAAACTAAATGTCTTTAACTTAGCGATTTACACAAATTAACCTATATTGAAAATATAGAATTAAAAAAAAACTTACTAGATAAAGGATCTCCTTGTTTTCTCTCAGATTTCGAATTGCTTTAGATGAGAACTCACCCGATTTCTTTATGACATGTAGATTCAAATTTGAAAGAGTTTCTTTTTCGTTTTAGATTTTGTTAGGAATCAAGATAAAAAGACAATTTTTATAGATAAAAGTAGCCAAAAACACGATAATTGAATACAAAAAGGTGTATTCTCCACCCAAGACGCCTAAGAGGACGTCCACACTCGTTTAATCTAAGAACTACTCCTAGGACGCTCAATAGAGAATCTCTCAAATATCAAGCATAAAAATCCTAATGACGGCTAGCCCTTATTTATAAAAGAAACTAGGGTTTTCTTAGGCTAATGGGCGCGCGCATAAGCACAAGGGAATGGGGGGCCGGCGGCCCACATGAGCTGGCCCATGCTTGGCGGAAATAGACCGCCAGGTCTATCAATACTCCCCCCAAAGAACCACCTTGTCCTCAAGGTGGTGTAAGTCCCGGCGGTACTACTCCAAGTGGGAGTCGTCCTCCCCTTCGATCCGTTCGTCCTTCACGTCATCTTCCTCGTCGGCTTCCGCTATCAACACTTGCAGCTTTCGATCCACACAGCGGTGTCCGGGAGTGAAGCGCTCGTCGCATCTGAAACATAGCCCCTTTTGCCTTTTCTCCCTCATCTCCGCATCGGTCATCCGTCGAAATGGGCCACCGGCCGGTAGTGGAGTGGTCTGCTCACCCGTCTTCTCAAGTCCTGCCGGAACTGACTCAGTAGTGGCCCCCGCTCCTCCTGCTCCCGTTGAAGAGACCCACTGCAACTGCTCACTGTAGCTCCCCCCGCCTCTCCTATCCTTAGCGCGGGAGTCCTCCATCATCTGGGCCATCTCGATGACCTCTGAAAGCCCACGGGGCTTGTAAGGCCTCACCGCAGCTCGAAGACTAAGGCGCAGCCCCTTCAAGAAGGTGCCCTCCAGCGACTCGTCCGAAACCCCATGAACTCGCCCGGCCAGTGTCTCAAATCTCTCGATGTACTCCCGCACTGGCCCCTCCTGCCTGAGGGTAAATAACTGCTCGTGTAGGTTCCCCAGGCCGGGGTCTCTAAACTTCTCCAGCACCAAGTCTTTCAGCTCGTCCCAGCTCCGGATCTGCTGCCTCCTCTCTTTCCACTGGAACCACCCTAAAGCTCTGCCCTCCAAGCAGATGGCTGCTGCCTCCAGCTTCTGTGCCTCGGTCATGTGGTGTACCGTGAAATATCTCTCCGCTATGAATAACCAGGCGTGTGGATCCTCCCCAGAAAATATCGGCATCTTCAGCTTCCGGACTCTGCAATCTCCCCCAAAGCGCCCCTGCTCGGGCCTCCCCTCCTCCCCGTGATACGGGCGGTAATGATGTCTCCTCTGGTCCTGAGTCTCGTACTGCCTCGGTGGCCCTCCTCCACGGACCCCATAATGTCCTCGGTAATCCTCTCGACGGCCCTCGAAATCGTCCCAACCTGCGTCGTCGCCGAACTCCGCCCTGTAGCCACTTTCACCGTCATAATAATGGACCCCACCGTGTCCGTCTCCGTAAAATTGGTCATCCGCCATTGGCTGCCGTACAGAAGGGTCGTAAATCTCTCTCAAACGCTGTCCGCGGGGGTCGTCCCCTCTGAAATCCGCCCTTCTGGCCTCTGTCCGCTGCCCGGGGGGCTCGAAACCCCCTCCCAGGCCTTGGCTGTGAACATCTCCCCCCTGGCGGTTGCCAGGGGGTTTCCCGCCCCCTATGGGGCTCGCCGGACATCTCCATCCCCCCTGGCGGCTGCCAGGGGGTTCCCGCCCCCCCAAGGGGCTCGCCGGAAGTCCCCCACCCCCCGGCGATTGCCAGGGGGTTCCCGCCCTTGGCGGGGCCCGGTGGGGGCCCTCTGGCCTTGCCGGAGGGTCTGCAGGCCTCGCCGGGCCTCCGACAAGGCCAGCGGGCCCTGCCGGGGGTCCGGCGAGTTCGCCGACCCCGGGCGACCACCGGCAGGGCCTGGCGCCCCCTGCCGGAAGCCGCCGGAGGCGGGGAAGGCTCCCCCGCCTATTTCCCGCGGCGGCCGAACCCCCTGGATGTTTTGGGGGTTCGGCCGTGGCCCGTCGCCGCTCGTTTGCTCCCAATTTTGGCGGCTAGGGCCTCCGCCACCCCTTTGGCTCTCCATCGCCTTCCGTCGGACCCCCTCGCGATAGTCGATCTTCCATGGTTCCTCGTCTTCGTCCTCGTCTAATTCCTCCACCAAATAGGGTTGATTTTGGATTAAAATCTCCTCTTTTTCATTCTCTTTCTTCAAAGGTGCCGCCTTTGGTGTCGGATTAGGGTTTCCTTCCCCTTTATTGTTCGCCCTCAATTGATTTAGGGTTGCCATCAATTGCGCGAATTGTTCGTCGTGCTTCGCTTGATTTGCCGTCAATTGGTTGATGGAAACCGTCAATTTGGCCATAGATTCATCGTTTGCCGCCAAAGATTTCTTGTTCC